>PVJI01000398.1:199561-272157 GCA_004026765.1 Micronycteris hirsuta
TTTATTTTTACTTATTTTTAGAGAGAGGGGAAGGGAGGGAGAAAGAGAGGGAGAGAAACAGCAATGTGTGGTTGCCTCTCACATGGCCCTCACGGGGACCTGGCCTGCAACCCAGGCATGTGCCCTGACTGGGAATCGAACCGGGACCGCTTGGTTCCCAGCCCGCGCTCAATCCACTGAGCTACACCAGCCAGGGCTAATCTAACTTTTTTGACCAATACAAAAGTTCAATGTAAAAATGTATACAACTCGATTTTTATTTTTTTTATTTTATTTTAAAGATTTTATTTATTCACTTTTAGACAGAGGGGAAGGGAAGGAGAAAGAGAGGGAGAGAAACATCAATGTATGGTTGCCTCTCACATGCCCCACACACTGAGGGGACTCGGCCCAAAACCCAGGAATGTGCCCCGACTGAGAATCAAACCGGTGACCCTCTGGTTCGTAGGTTGGCACTCAATCCACTGAGCCACACCAGTTAGGGCTTGATTTTTATATCGCAGTAAAACAGGTGCCGTGGAGAGGCGATGCGGCGATGCTACTTCCTCCTATCAGCAGCATCCTGACAGCGTTCTGCAGCCCACTGGTTGCCATCTCCCCCCATACACCCGTCACAAGATTCACAGAGGGATCAAATCCCTGCAATATCCCTTGGGCACATCTGCCACCATTTAATTTCAATAATAACTTCTTGTCCATAATTTTTTTCAATTCAGGAGGGTGAGCTTTGCTCATATTGTCTACTCAGCAAGGTCAAAGGTAACTCCACATGGAATTCGTGGCCTCTCTTTCAATCTAACTTTTAAACAAAATCAATTTCTTCATCCATCAGTTTGCACATGCCCAGACCAGGGATCGAACCCACAACCCTGGTGTACTGGGACAACCTTTTCAACAAACTGTGCTACACAGCCAAGGCTGCATTTCCTTTTCACAACTATTATTTTTAACTGAGGTCAGTCTCCCGGACCAGATTTTGCAAATCTCAGTTATGTTCAGAAGATTCAATTTTTCTGACATTTGAAAGTCAGTCAATCTTACTGTGTGCAGGTTCGGCTGTTGTCAGTTTTCTTTTGCATTGTTGGGCGGAAGAGTTTGTCTAGGTTTCTCAGGGAATCTAGGAGAAATTTTTGAGCGATGAATAACAGAAATGGAGAGAGAAAATAATGGTTGAGGAACATACCAAGAAATGAGGAGAGAGGGAAGGAAGATGCAAGGAAAGGAGGGAGACAGAGCAAGGGGTGGGCAGGAGAGGATGCACAGTACGGCAGGTCAGAGCACCCTTGGGGTTTACACAGGCAAAGTAAAACATGCCTTGATTCGGTCCTTAGCTGATAGATGGTCACTGAAGCCCAGGAGGAGGACGAGATCCTCTGGAGGCAGATCAGGGCTCAGGATCAGGCTGGAGGAGAGACTGCAAGATGTGAAGGCAGGTCAAGGAGGCTGAGGAGCCAGCAAGACCGCAGAGGGAAGGAGGAAACCTGGGGCAGCTGACACCCACGCCCCTCCTGCCCTTAAGGTCCAGCTGCCCTGCTGGGTGCCCGCCATGTGTGCCACATGCTGTGGGTGGCCCAGGAGGTGCTGCGGGGGGTCGGGGGGGGCAGTGTTCAGGGCAGAAGACCAGAGGACCTGGACTACATGCTGCAGGGAGCATTCGGCTGTGCTGTGGAGAGATGGGCCCTGGGTCTCAGTTTCTGAGCCCAACCTGAGAGTCACCTTGTGGTGCATGGCCTGGGGCAAGGGGGCAGTGGTGTGGGCATGTGGGAGTCAACAGGCTCTTTTGTCCAGCATGGCAGCGCAGGGCAGGGTTCATAGGGCTGAACTGCCCTCACTGGGTACCACAGCCAGGCCCTACCACCCTGGCGCCTGTCCCACCCCTATTGCTCACATCACCCCCACTCCCCATGTGTTCAGTTCTTTGTCAAGTACTCCCAGTTCCATGGCCAGAGGGCCCCTCTTTAGGGTGGCCAGATATAGCAAATAAAATACAGTACACCTAGGTAAATTGGAACTTCAGATAAACGAGTTATTTTTAATCCCATTTTTATTAGTTAAAAAAAAACTGTTGATATGAAATTCCAATTTAAGTGGGGCTTTCTATATTTTGTCTGGCAACCTTACCCCTCTCCCAGGTCTTCCCTTCTTTCCGCCCCGCCCCAGACACGGGTCCTCGGGAAGAACCCAAGCCCCATCTGGTGATCTGGCTGCTTCCACTCAGCCCCCCAGGCCACTTCCACCCCAGTCACCAGACGAGCTTGCCTCCTGAGGCTGGGAGGCTGCAGACTGAAGACCTGTGAACATAGTTTGTTTGGGGGTAGAGTTTGTTGCAGTCAGGAAATTTCAATATAATGACTGGATTTCTGGCTTCTCTGTAAAAAAAAAAAAAAAAAAAAAAGACTTTATTTTTAGACAGAAGGAAAGGAGGAAGAGAAAAATCAATGTGTGGTTGCCTCTCAAGCGCCCCCTACGGGGGGCCTGGCCCACAACCCAGGCATGTACCCTGACTAGGAATCGAACCAGCGATCCTTTTGTTTGCAGTCCGGTGCTCAATCCACTGAGCTACACCAACCAGGGTTCTGGCTTCTCTTTTAAAAATGTGGACCTGTGGCAAACCTGAGTCCAGTTATCCACCTTGGCTTCAGGACCCAGAGCTAAGAATGCCTCTCCTTCCTAGAAAGACCTAGTCTCTACTTCTCCTGTGTCCTCGTAGTTAAAGTTCAACTCCATAACCTGCTCTTGTCCTGCTTGGTCTTTTGACCCCTGACCTGCTGAGGTCAGATTCCTCAGCCTGACATTCAAGGCCTTACCCACTCAGGTGACCTCTCCTCTCCCACCTTCTTTCTCTACTCAGTTCATGTCCTCACCCCCTCTGGGTGGTAATGGCTCCTTGGCATGTCCCGTGCTTCTGGCCACCCGGTCCCTGTACCCACTGGGCCCTCTGCCTGGCGGATGATTCTAATTCCTGTGATCACATCCTGCCCCTCCACCCTGGTCCAGGTCTCCATGAGACCCTGTCTGCCACCTCTGCACTGGAAGGCACTCTCTGTTCTCTTCTCGGCCATTCACGGAACCCTCGTTGTGTCTCTTACCAACCCGTCCTCAGCGCGCCTGCTAAACACCCGCAGACTCCCCCACACCGAGCGTCCGCTGTGTGGCTGCTGGGAAACCAGGACAAGGACTTCGGGGAGCTCCAGGAGAGCATGGCAGAGCTTCCAGAGAGAAAAGGCCCCTGATCCGGGCTGCGGGCGGGCTGCCTGCGGAACAAACCTGCAGCCCAGGTGCCTCCAACTCAGAAGAGGAACCACCCAGACGTCCCGCGGAGGCACAGGGCTTGAGGGTGAAGGCCACCCAGGAGCCCGGAAGCCTTCCTTCCTGGGAAAGGGGGCGGGGCTGAAGGGGCGTGGAGCCCCATCTACTGTAGGCCAAGGCCAAGCTCAAGACTTTTTTTTTCAAATTTTAAGACTTTTGACCCTGGCATAAGTAACTGAAAATCAATGAGGCTTTTTTTTTTTTTTAATTTAAAAAAGTACTGATTTGAGAGAGAGAAACATTGATTTGTTGTTCCACTGATTTATGCAATTATTGGTTGATTCTTGTATTAATACGAGCTCTGACTTGGGATCAAACCCACAACCTTGGTGTATCAGAACAATGATCTAACCAACTGAGCTACCCTGGCCAGCCCAGGGAGATTTTTAAAGCAAAAAAGTTACCTAAGGAGTGACTAGAATGTCACATTCATGAGAGGCAGGGATTCCAGTCTGTTTTGTTTTCAGGACTCCTGGTAACTACTGAATAAATAATTGTGTAATACAGAAATGAGTGACTGGATAAATGTGTTGCGGGAAGGTCATCCAGGCCACACTGAAAAGACTGACTGGGATGGGCAGAATCTGGGAAGGAAGTCAGGAGGCTGGAACTACCAGGTCTCAGGCGAGGTGTCTGCTTCAAGGATGAGCAGGCAGAAACTGAGCAGAGGTGCCATGGCAGGTTTAGAGGCAACTTGACCACCTTTATCTTGGGGGCTGAGCCTTTGTCTCTTTTTTTTTACTTTTTAAAATATTTTAGTTATTTATTTTAGACAGAGTAAACGGGGAGAAAGAGAGGGAGAGAAACATCACTGTGTGGTTGCCTCTCGTGCTCCCCCTACTGGGGACCTTCCCAGCAACCCAGGCATGTGCCCTAACTGGGAATCAAACCAGCAACCCTTTGGTTCCCAGGCCAGCAGTCAATCCACTGAGCCACACCAGCCAGGACTGAGCCTTCATCTTTGCAGTAACTGCAGGGTGTCTGGTCCAGAGTAGCTGCTCAAGAACTATTTGTTGAACATTTAACAAAAGAACATCCTAATTCTGCTAAAAGACAGAACCACGTGCCCTTGACTCTAGCAGTAGGTGGCCAGTTGGGAATTTCCTTCTCCCGACACTTGTTCTCACAGCATTTCTTCCCAGTTTTCTTTGCAGACATTGCCTCATTGGATCATTATCATAACCCTGAGATGTGGGAACGCTTAGCTATTTTTCAGATGGAGACTCAAGCCTCATTGAGGTGGGATAGTAAGAAGCTAGGAAAATTCCTTGGCAAGTGGAATGGGGAAACTGAGACAGACAGCTGAACAAACTGGTTGAGCAATTTACAGCCAGATAATAAATTGCAGGGTCTTATCTTCCCTAACCAAGGACACTTAGGAGTCAGTGATTTACACCCTCCAGACTGTGCCTGTGCTGGGGTGGACCCCGCCTCAGCCCCAGTCCCTCTTTGGTGACATTCTTGGAAGGTGAAACTGACCCGAGAATAACCTGTACCCCACTGTGCATTCATTTTGATGAATCAGCATATTGAGGGACACACCTGAAAAACTGATGAATATTTTGTTAAGATCCTCCCCTGAGACCTCCCCTAGGATTTTGCTTTTAGAAAACATACAAGAGCTCTCAAGACAAAAGACCCAGTGCGTGATCTTCTTGGAGGATACCCATGCTCCCCTTTCCTCAGGCGTGTACCTGTGCTCTTTTCCTCCTGCACTCTAAGGGTCCCCATGAGACTTGCAGCCGGGGGAGCAATGGGCAGTGGCAGCTCGTCCCTGAACCTGTCCACAGGGCTCTCTTTTCTCTGACATTTCAGCGAGGTAACAGCAGCTCCACCTTGGCCCCCTTCTGTCTCTGTGACTTTTACCTCTCCATGAGCCAGGCAGCCCCGTGTGGCTCCCTTCTTTCCTATAACATCTCTAGAGGCCAAAGCAGCACCATCTGGGCTCTCTCATGTTATTTCTTTTGCCTTAAGTCCTTCCTCTGGCTCGCTGTCCCCAGCTTGAATAAACATACCCTCATGATCTTCTGGGTTCCTGTTCTGAAGTTTTTCCTGCATGAAGTCAGGGACCCACACACACAGGCCGGCCTGAGGCTGACCTCCTCCAGGCTTCGTCCCTGTCCAGGGACAATGGGAGGTGTGTGGCTTCACCAGGGTAAACATGGGACAGATGGAATTCCAACCCAGGTATGCTGGTCTCCATGTCCAGAGTTCTCTCATCATTTCGTGGGAAAGATTTGAACAGATGTGCAAGGGCCCCAGATGGCACGTGGATTCAGCGCCAATCAGGGCCTTCACGGCAGCAGCTCCTGCTCACGGAGCCCTCGTGTGTGCTCACTGCTGCTCCCAGCCCTTGACGTGAGTCACCTCACTTATCCTCGAGCACTCTTTGAGGTCAGTCTGTCTTCTCCCCATATGACAAACGTGGTATTAGCAAAGTACGAGATAAGGGGCAGAAACTGCCATGGGCCAACACAGTCAGGGAAGGCCCCCGGAGGAGGGAAGTAGAGCCAGGGTCAGATGTGGGAGGGGAAAGAGGGAGCATTCCTAGGGGAAAGCCTGGTGGGAACAAAGGTGTGAAGGAGTGGGTAGAAGGGAGGGGCCTCAGTCCTATCAGAAGAAGAGAGAGAGAGAAAAGAAGAGGGGAGAGGCTGAGGGGGCGTGTTTTCCAGGAGCCAGATGTGGCTGATTGAGGTCTCACCATAGCAGGTCCTAGGGCAGGGGCTTGGGTGAGGGGCACGCACTGGGTACGTGGTAAGGAGATGGCTGGCTGGACAGAACACTGTGGGCCTGGTTAGAGGTGGTGAAGACCTGAAATAGTGGACATTGAGAGGGAAGGAACAGTTTTCCCAAGGTAGAATGGATGGGACCGGTCAGCCACTACCCCTGAGTGTTGCATCAGTTTCAGGTGGGGCATTTGCAGATGCCTATAGACCAGAGGTGACATACTGGTTCCCATAGGTTCCTGTTTGCCTGCACAGTGTTGACTCACACAGTTGGTTTTTTTTTTAATCCTCACCTGAGGGTATGTTTACTGATTTTACAGAAAGCGAGACAGAGAGAAACAGAGACAGGGAGAGAGACAGAGAAGAGAGAGAGAAAGGGACATTGATATGAGAGAGAAACATCGATCTGTTGCCTTGACTGGGGATCAAATGCACAGCATTGGTGTATCAGGGTGATGTGCCAACTGAGCCACCTGGCTAGGGCTATAGTGTGTTGTTTTTCAAAAACTAATTACTGACCTAAAAAAACAGGACATTTTAGCCCTGGCCGGTTAGCTCAGTTGGTTAGAGCATCATCCTGATATGCCAAGGCTGCAGGTTCAATACCTGGTCAGGACACATACAAGAAACAACTGATAGGACTTCTGGACAAGATGGAGGTGTAGGTAGACACACTGCGCCTCCTCACACAACCAAAAGAGGAAAAACAACAATTTTAAAAAACAAAAACAGCCAGATCTGACAGAAAATCGAACTGAGTGGAAGTCTGACAACCAAGGAGTTAATGAGGACACGTTCATCCAGACCTGTAGGCAGAGCAGAGCTGGGCGGAGAGCACACGGTGAGACTGCGGTTTGCAGAGCGGGGTGGGCAATGCTGCAGGTGTCCGGAGAGGCCCACCGTGGACATGCCTGGCCAAAACGCAGCTGGCGTACTCAGCGAAACCGAGGCTGGCTGACCTGGACCCAGTGGGGCCAAGACTGGTAGACCGGGAGGTCCCTCATTTGCGTGTAGGTAAACCAAGAGAAAAAGCTGGGGAGCAGAGCAGACTGCGCAACCCACCATTGCGGGGAAATAAAGCCTCAAACCACTGATTGAAAACACCTTTGGGGATTGAGGCGGCAGTAGGAGGAACTCCCAGCCTCACAGGAGAGTTCATTGGAGACCCACAGGGACTTGGATCTACGCAAGCCCACCCACCCTGGTGCCAGCACAGAAGGATCTAACTTGCTTGTCGGTAGCAGGGTAAGTGCGGAGAGCAGAGCCAGCACCATTGTTCGCTCAGGCCCCGTCCCCACAGGCAGCGTTACAACACAACGAGGTGGGTTACCCAGCCCTGGTGAACACCTAAGGCTCGGTCCCTTAAAATAACAGGCACACTGAGAAAAAAAAAAAAGGCCCAAATGAAAGAACAGATCAAAGCACCAGAAAAAGTACAACTAGTGACGAAGAGATAGCAAACCTATTAGATGCACAGTTCAAAACACTTGTGATCAGGAAGCTCACAGGATTGGCTGAAATTTGGTCGCAATTAGAGGAACAAATGAAGGATATGCTAAAGGAAATGAGCGGAAATGTGCAGGGAACCAATAGAGATGAGAAGGAAACTGGGATTCAAATCAATGGAGTGGACCAGAAGGAAGAAAAAAACATTCAACCAGAAAAGAATGAAGAAACAGAATTCAAAAAACTGAGGAGAGGCTTAGGAACCTCCAGGACATCTCTAAACGTCCCAACATCTGAATCATAGGGATGCCAGAAGGAGAAGACGAAGACCAAGAAATTGAAAATTTATTTGAACAAATAATGAAGGAGAATTTCCCCAACCTGGCAAAGGAAATAGACTTCCAGGAAGTACAGGAAACTCAGAGAGTCCCAAAGAAGTTGGACCCAAAGAGGAACACACCAAGGCACATCATAATTACATTAGCCAAGATTAAAGATAAGAAGAGAATCTTAGAAGCAGCAAGAGAAAAGGAGACAGTTACCTACTGTCAGCTGATTTCTCAAAAGAGATCTTTCAGGCAAGAAGGGGCTAGAAAGAAGTATACCAAGTCACGAAAGGCAAGGACCTACATCCAAGAGTACTCTATCCAGCAAAACTTTATTTTTTTTTTAAGATTTTATTTATTTTTAGAGAGAAGGGAAGGGAGGGAGACAGAGAGGGAGAGAAACAGCAATGTATGGTTGCCTTTCACATGGCCCTCACTGGGGACCTGGCCTGCAACCCAAGCATGTGCCCTGACTGGGAATCGAACCGGGACCCTTTGGTTCCCAGCCCGCGCTCAATCCGCTGAGCTACACCAGCCAGGAAAACTTTCATTTAGAATGGAAGGGCAGATAAAGTGCTTCTCTGATAAGGTCAAGTTCAAGGAGTTCATCATCACCCAGCCTTTATTATATGAAATGTTAAAGGGATTTATATAAGGCATGGAGGGGTATCAACAGGGGAGTGGGAGG
Source organism: Micronycteris hirsuta (assembly GCA_004026765.1). Lineage (NCBI taxonomy): Eukaryota > Metazoa > Chordata > Mammalia > Chiroptera > Phyllostomidae > Micronycteris > Micronycteris hirsuta. The sequence continues at coordinate 208,057 of PVJI01000398.1, forward strand.
GGGAGAGAGGAGGAAAAGGTACAGAGAAAAAGTAGCATAAATGGTAGGTAGAAAACAGACAGGGGGAGGTTAAGAATAGTATGGGAAATGTAGAAGCCAGGGAACTTATGTGTATGACCCATGGACAAAAAATAAAGGGCGGGGAATGGGGGGGATGTGGGGTGGAGGGGAATAAAGAGGGGGAAATGGAACAACTGTAATAGTAGAATCAATAAAATATATAAAAGTATTAAAAAAAGAAACAACTGATGAATGAATAAATAAATGGAACAATGAACTGACGTTTCTCTTCCTTCCTCTCCCTCTCTAAATATCAAAACAAAACCAAAAAAAAGGACAAGAAAAGAGCCCTGGCTGGTGTGGCTCAGTGGATTGAGTGCTTGCCTGCCTGTGAACCAAAGTGTCGCTGGTTCAATTCCCAGTCAGGGCCCATGCCTGGATTGTGAGCCAGGCCCTCAGTTGGGGGCATGAAAGAAGCGACCATATATCAATGTTTCTCTCCCTCTCTTTCTCCTTCCCTTTCCCTCTCTCAAAAAAATAAATAAATAAAATCTTTTTTAAAAAAAATAATCAACCAATGAATGCATAAATAACTGGAACAATGAATCAATTTTTTTCCTCTTTATCTCTCAAATGAAAGATGTAAGAAAAATTTTGTAAAATTCAGGACATTTGAAAAACAAATTTCAATCTCCTGTTTCTCCTGGAAGATGAGGGATTTGGCAGTGCTGGGGCCTCACTTCTGTGTGGCAACAATTGGCTGAAATTAAAGTATCTGTTTCCAATAGGCGGGTACATATCCTTTGCCAGAGTCCCCACTATTCCCTCTTCCCTCTTGTGCTCCGCCTATCTCACTTACTGGTGTCGTTTGCTTGGCCCTCATAGGCACTGCATTTGCTACACCTGATTTGGATAAATTGGAGCATACGAGGGGGGACCCAAAAAACCTGGAAGTTATTTGTAAAAAATTGTGTATTTGTTCTTACATGTTTAAACTTCCGTCACTTTCAAAGTACTCTCCATATGATGCAATACACCAATCGAGATGTTTTTCCACTGTTCAAAAACAGTTTTTGAACTCATCAATTTTTAAAATATATATATATATATATATATATATATATATATATATTTAAGATTTTTCCACAGAGGGGAAGGGAGGGAGAAAGAGAGGGAGAGAAACATCAATATGTGGTTGCCTCTTGCATGCCCCCAACTGGGGACCCAGCCCACAACCCAGGCATGGGCCTGACTGGGAATCGAACCAGCAACCCTTTGGTTCACAGGATAGCACTCAGTCTACTGAGTCACACCAGTCAGGGCTGAACTTGTCAATTTTGGTGCCTTTTAGTGCTTCTGCCATTTTTTGTTTCACCTCTTCCACACTGGAAAAATGCTTTGAAACCAGGTTTTGTTCTACCTGTCACTACCAGAATCAGTAAGCAGAGACAGGGATTGAATCTTTATGGGCGCTTTATTCAGATGGCCGCCAATCTGAGAAGATGGCGGGCTATATACTCTAGCAGACTGCCTTAAATTCCATTTGAAACTGACCCTTCTTCTAAGGAGAAGAAACATGTGGGTAAGGAGTTTGGAATTCGGGGGAAAGTTAATCAGACAAAAGCTGCTGCATTCTTTCATCTGTGTCTTGGGCAGTGGTCTTCCTGTCCTGGGCAGCAGGCTGTCTCACCCTGGAGCACAATGGCTCAGATGCCATCTGGATGGCATGCAGTCCTCCTGAGGCACAAAAGCGGAATGCCTGTGGTCTCCTGGAGTCAGGGCGGGTCACACCTTCAGTTCCTGGAACAATAGTTTTTTACGTGCATTGATTACGAAGCTTATTAGCTATTACCTAAACTAAAATTTTCCAACTCTTGAGTTCCGCATCTATTTCCCTTGGAAGATTGTTTTCATCTGGGGAAACAACAAAAGAAAAACTTGCTCAGGGCAAGATCAGGTGAATGGGGAGGGTGGGGCACGGAGATCGTGCCAGTTTTGGTCAAAAACCGCTGAACACTCGGTGCTGTGTGGGCAGGTTTGCTCTCAAATCACCCATCATGAAATGGGCAAAAGTGTTGAAAGAGTTTAAAAAAAAAAAAAATTCAGTGAAGCTGCAGGTAGCCTCTCACACCAACGCCAGCTGGGGCGCTGATCCGGACGGGTCCTAGCACTCACCTGTCCGGGGAAGCCTGTCCCACAAGGGGCCGGGCCAGGGAAGACAGTTCTGGGTTTTCTGGTCCCCCCTCATATCGGGAGAGGCCAGACTGATTAGTGACTTGACGGGATTCATGTGAAGACCAGCTGGAGCAAAGGGGGATATTTATCTTCTGGGGCATGATTAGAGTCTTCAGGTTTAAAGGGCTAAGTTGGAGAAGGGCGTAGGCGGGTCTGTTCTGTGAATCCCCAGGAAGAAAGTCTAAGACCAGTGAAAACGTGAGGGCAGGGGAGGAGAGGGGAGACAACAGGGAGGCCCGGTGCAGCTCACCTGGGCCGACTTTGGAACACCCTAACCGTTTCAAGACGCAACAGGTAAGGCCCGGAAGAGGCGAGCCCCTGGCACAGTCAGATATGGGGGCCGTGGCGAGACTGAGCCTGGGCACGGCTTCACCGCAGTCATTTAGAGGAAGCCCAAGCGCCGCGTGGGCAGCTGCCCCGCGTGCCCTTTGCCGTTTCTCCCAGCCCTCCAGGGCCGGGTTCTGCGCCCAGCCGGGGTGCCAGGGTGAAGGGGGCGGAAGAGCTCGAACGGTCCCGGCGCTGCCGGCCTGGAAGCCGAAGGACCGCTCGCGCGGCTGCTACCAGAAGCAGGAACTCGGGAGGAAACAGACCAGGAGGGGAGGGATAGTACAGTATTTTGTGCTGCAGCGAAAACAGCAAGGCTTTGGGTCGGAAAGGTTGGGTCTTTTTACCTTCCTGTGCCTCTGTGTCTTAGGAAAGTTTCTCTCGGTGAGGTGAGGAGGATCTAGGGGAACGCGCCTGCAAACCTGCTGCCCAGTACTAGGTCGGTAGAGGTCCCGGGGAAAGGCGAGCGCCCCTGTGCCATGCTCCGGCCGGCCGGAGGGGCTCCCGGGTCTTTGACGGAGGGGCGAAAGGCCTGGGTTCTGGGCTGGCCTGCACGGCCAGAAGCCTGACAGCGGTCTCTTCTGTCAGAGGGGCAGGCCTGTTGGATGACCCCTGCGCGCTCTGGCCGCCCGACGCCCTGACAGGAGCCTGGACATCTGAGCTCTCTGTCCGCGCGGGACGAGTGGAGGCCAGAGCAGTGGGCGCGGGGGCTGCTGGAGGCAGCGGCTGTGAGAGTAGTCCTGGATGAGAAAGGGAGCTCTGGCGTGAGATTTGTAGGAAGAAACACGTATTGATCTTCCTTCTCGTTCCTGGCACACAGCTCCTAACACCCTAGGAATTTCCTAAACATTAAGGGCAATCAGCGTGTCTTTTGTTATGTTAATGAGGTAGTTTGGATCCCCTCCCCCTAAAGATGGGGGCTGGTTGCCAGGAGAAACCGCCTTGTGATTATGCCGCTTCAGTCCAACCCAGACCTCGGGGAGGCGGGGGGCTGCAGGTGTGATTGATGGTAACAGTGAAATACTAGGCCTCCCTGGCTCGAATCTGCTCTGTCCTTGCATACAGGCATGCTCATCGTAAGAGGAATTATGCTTGTGCCCTGAGTTTTTTTCACTTTTTTTTTTTCTCCCTTTAAGAACAGTCCCCTTGCCAGAAGGTACCTCTCTCCAGGAGGTGGAAAACCATGCACAAAAATAATAATTATTTATCAGAGTTGCAGGAGCCCCAAGACTGGACTTATAGCAGCAGGGGCCAGTAGACTACAGACGGGGAACAAAGAGACTTAGAGATTTTGTTGTGTGTGGCAGTGGGGCTCTTTCATGGGATCAAGAGAAAAGCATTTCCCGGACCCGCTCATGCACAGGAGATTGTTGGGTGGCAAGATTTATTCTGTGTCCCATCTCCATCCGTCTGCCACAAAAACAGTCCAATTTTCTCTTTGTTAAGGCCAATACAAAGACCAGTGTCCAGAGTTTCTGTTTCATGTTAAAGCTTAGTCTTTTGGAGCCCAGGCAGCTGCTGCTAAGTGGTCTCAGTCCCTGTAGAGGGCATAGTGCAGTTTCCAGCTGCGCTGCTCTACCCAGGCTCCTGCCTGGAGCCTGCGTGTGGAGTCTGTGTGGCTGCTGGACTTGCATGGTCGCTACGGAGAGAATGCACACACCAACAGGTGAGTGCATGTGTGTGTGTGTGAGAGAGAGAGAGAGAAGGAGGGAGGGAGAGAGGGAGAAAGAGAGATTCTTTTTTAAGCTGGGTTATATTATCTTGGGTTTGAGATGGACCAGGCGCTTTTTCAAAGTAACCCATCAACTTCCCAAGCTTTTGTGGGCTTCTGATGGGTCCACCCCCTAGCCAATTGATTTCTTTCCCAAGTTAGACTGACAGGCCTCTGTGGTTAAGTGTCTCCCTCTTTGCCATTTTGACTTCTATTGTGATTGTTCTTACCTTCCTCTTCTACCCCAACAATCCGCAATCTGGTACCACAATCTGCAACTGGAGGGCAGGCTGATCCCTACACGGGGGAAGGAAGGGTGTTATCCTCTTGGAGGGACAATGCCACGATCTGCTGGGGCGTGTGTGATGGTATAACTTCCTGGTAAAACAAGCTTGTGTTTCCCCGTTGATTACACTTAAAAATGTCTGATTCCTTTTGCTTCCTTCCTTGACTAATAACTAGCTAACTGCCCATGGTGACAATTTCACACTCTTCCTTGGATCCCTGCTGGTGCCCAGATGTCTGTGGTGGTCAACGACCCCTCGCCCTTCCCATTCTCCCTTCCTTTGTTGCCAGTGAAAGCAGGGGAGGAAAGCATTCCCGGAGACACACACATGGGAGACTGTGGCACTGACTGTAAGATTTATTTGTGCGAAGTCCCAGGACTGCTTCTGGTTCCCAGTGTCCCATCTCCCTCCACCATGGAGAAAGTCCAATTTTGTCTTCATCAGGGCCAGAAATAGGGAGAATGTTCAGAGACTCTGTGCCATATTAAAGCCCAGTTCTTTGGAACAGGCACGATCTGCTGTGGGCCCCAGGCGGCTGCTAGAGCCTCACGCCCACCTCGAAATGTGCAAGTGCTCAGGGTGAGCACGTGTACTGTGCGGGGAGTTCTTTCTTAGCTGGGGTTATGTTACCTCAGGCTTGGGAAGGACTAGGAGCCTCTTCAAACTAACTAACCAACTTTGCAAGCTTTCATGGGCTTCTGATGCATCCATCCCCTCATCAATTTATTTTCTGTATCTTTCAGGATTGTGTCTCTTACCCAATCTGATCCTTTTCACAGACTAGGCTTACAGGCCTCGAAGGCCGCCGTTCGGGCTCCTGTGCGCCTGCGCTTTACTGTTCTGTCCTTCCCCCGGTGATCTGTGGGAAAGGGCTGGTGGTGTCCTGGGGCCTATGTGAACCTGTAACTTCCTGGTGGAGCAGATTTATACTCTCTAGTTGGTTGTGCTTAATAATGTCTGGTTTCCTTTGCTCCCTGCTTTTATTAACATGTAGCCACTTATACGTTGACATAAAAGAAGTGTGAATTCTGGGCTCTCTTAAAATAGATTTGAGGAGCCTCTAAAGCCCCCATCTTCTCAATTAGGTGCCTTCTCAATCGATAAACCTTCTCTTACTGTAAACTGACATTTTTAATATTGGCCTTTTTTTTTTAACTTATGAACTGTTTATTTCTGGAACTTTTATTATTTTCTTCTTTTTCTTTTTTTAAAATATTTTATTTTATTTTTAGAGAGAGAGGAAAGGAGGAAGAAAGAGAAGGAGAGAAACATCAATGTGAGAGAGAAACTTGAATCAGCTGCCTCTCACACACCCTCAACTGGAGATCCGGCCCACAACCCACGTGTGCGCCCCAGCTGGAACCGAACCAGCAACCCCTCGGTCCACAGGCGAGCACTCAATCAACGGAACCACACCAGCCAGGGCCCAAAGACTCCCCAAAGGCCCCACATCCTAATCTATTTATTACCTGGGGGGTTAGGATTTCAACAGGAAAATTGGGAAGAGGCAGTAATAGCTGGGAGATGAGCCTGAAGCAGGGTTCCTGGCTCCCTATGCCCTGCAGGAGGCATATAGGGATCCAGAAGTTTCCACATGTTTCATGAAGAGAATAGGGAGGGGCTTAGGGGTCCAGTGGGCCATCGGAGGTTGAAATGTCGGGGTGGTACAGAGCAGACTGCAGTCTATCCACATGGTGCCTTGGTGAAAGACCCAACAATTAAAGCTGGTAGAAACAGATCTTTACTTACAACATTCCAACCTTGGGGGAGCCTAGAGCACCTTAGCTTGGAGCCCTCCTTTCCCACAAGACCCAGCACTTCCCATGCTCCCCAAAAGGCTATAAGCCAGAAACCCCAAAAGTAGAAGTTCCCCATTTCCTTATCTGAAGCCAGCTGTGCAAACAGTTCTCCAGTTCCTCTGGAAGGTACCAAAGCCGCCATCCTCACTCAGCAGCTCTCTCCTTCAGGATCTGGGGTACACAGCATCAGCCTCTATGTAATAGTCCAAAAAAGCATGTGCTGTGTTACGCTGGATCATGGTGAAACTCAGGAAAGGCACAGGTCTTAAAAGTCCAGGTAAAATCCAGGTGCAGCAGGGCAGGATCTTGCCAGGAAGTCCTTTGCGGCTCTGGAGTCAGCCGGAGCAGGCATGGTCACAGCGGCAGCATCTCCTTTCTTACTTGTCCGGGCTGCATGGCCTCCTTCCTCATTATAAACTACAAAGCCGCTTGCTTACTTCTCCCTTCTCACTGCTCTCTTTCAACCAGCATGGCAAAAACCCCTTGCTACAGACGTGCTTCCTCCCTCACTACTACTCCTTGCAGAGCCAAGAGCAGGAGCACCGTGCTTGTCAGTCCTCACCCTGCGCCTCCTCCATAACCCCGCTTCTGACTCCTCCCACAGTGGGTTACCTCTGCCCGTTCTCTGTGCAGACCCCGTTTACTCAGCGGCCATCTCCAGGCCAGGCCTGCGTCTCCCTGGGAAGCAGAGTGAACTGCCTCCAAGCTCTGTGCAGACGCTAAAGCCCAGGCTACTTCACGGGCTAAAGCCACGCCCATCTCCCTGGCAGCACAGCTTTTTTTTTTTTTTTTTAAGATTTTATTTATCCATCTTCAGGGAGAGGAGAAGGGAGAGAGAGAGAGCAATGTATGGTTGCCTCTCACATGGCCCCCACCGGGGACCCAGCCCGCAACCCAGGCATGTGCCCCGACCTGGAACCGAACCGGGACCCTCTGGCTCCCAGCCTGCGCCCAATCCACTGAGCCACACCAGCAGGGCAGCACAGCTTTTTAACATAACTATTGAGCTAGTCAACTTGCCATAGAGATGCAGAATCTCTCAATCATATGCGATGTGCATTTCTCCATCCCCCAAGCCATGGCTGTGGAGGTTTGGGGGGCTCTTGTCTGACAGGGCCCCGCTGTACACCCTGTCGCAAGAGTAATAATACCCTTTCTCCAGAGCCCTCAGGGCACAACCTTCCACCAGAGCAAGGGACCACAGAGTCCTCATGGTTAATTTGTTCCCCACATACCACCTCTATGTGCTGTGAATGTTAACTGTCCCTTACCTACCAATGTAAGGGGTTTGTGTCTACCTGTTTTACTTTTTATCCAATCCCAGAGATTTCCTCGAGTTGCCTTTTCCTGCCTCCCTAACCTACCGCCAGTGGATTTCATGTGACCCCCTTACATCTTCCCCTTGATTCTGATGTATAAAATAGGTGGTAAAACTGCCATTTTCCAGACCATTTTCTCGTTCTGTTGAGATTTTGCTTGCTGGCAATTGCTCTCAGTTTGGTTCAACTCAACTCATGATAATTCTCTACAGATTTGGATGTTTCTTACATCGACAGAACTCAGAAGATTCAACTTGCACCAGAGGAGACTGAAATGCCAAGCTAAAAGTCTTGGCATTCCTACCCTTCCCTGAAACTTGTGAAGAAGTTCCACTTGACCACATTCCTTTGCACATCTAAGTGGTGTGATGTGCAAATCTCAACCATCTTCAGTGAGGATCGCCGAACTTGGGGTGGGTGCTGGTGTTGTCCCTCCTTCAGAGATGAGGAACAAGGCTTTGGGGGTCAGTTGCACAAGGACATGCAGTTCCCGACACTGGGACTGCAGCCGCCCAGCGGCTGTCTCTGTGCACTGGCCTCCCTCCTAAGGCTCCAGCCTCTCCAGCTTGGCCCCACAAAGACTGCTGTGGCTGCCCTGGCCAGAGAGGCAGGCTTTCCCGAGGTTGTGGGGAACGCTGCTGCAGGCACACTGTGCTGATTGTGACTGTCAGAACCGAGGGAGGGCACCTTTGCGCAGACTGTTTTGTGTTGGTCTCAGCCTGTGGAAACCACCGCCCTGGTCATTCCTACTGTGACTGCAAGCTGCCTTCAGCAATAACCATCAGGAAACTTTGGAAAACAAAAAAAAGCAAAACAAGGTGTATTGCTCACAAGTTTTGGAGGGTACCCAGTCAGAGGGTGGAGGGAGATCCTGGCATTCTGTTTTTGTTGGTGTTGAGAGAATAGGGGTTTGGGGGTTCAGTCTTTACTAGTGAATGTAAAACATAAGTGATGTTTAAAGGCAAGAGAACAAGAAGCCAAACCAAAGATCTCTAAAACAAAGGAACTTTGGGGTTGGGGGCAGCTCAGCTCCTCATCTAGTCCTGTGGCTGGCAAGGTGTTTATTCCAGATAGCCGTCTTTGCAGTGAATGCCTGGGCATCACAAAACACACACACACAAACACACTGTCACACTGTCAGGCATTTACACTACAGCTGGGAGAGATGACAGGGCGTTGGGAACAGCGAGGGACAGCCTTATCCGTTGGTGTTCCGGGAACCAGCCCACACAGGGTAGAAAGCAGCAGGCAGTAAACGGGTTTCACCAGATCGTCTGCCTGTGTCTTCCTCACCCTGGGGTCTAAAACCCCGCCTTCAGTCCCACTGGGCCTGGAGGTCGCAGTCCCCGCGCAGAGGTCGGGTGGTTTTCCCCAGCTGGGAGGAGTCTTGCTTCCAGTGCATGCGGACCCCCAATCTGTTCTGCTCTCTCTCTCCCTTCCTCCGGGCGCTAAGTCCCCGAGGGCGCTCGATTGAGCGTGGCCCTGCTGGGGAGAAGCTCGGTGTCTGCAGGCATTCGAGTGCTTCGTGGGATGGGAGCCCCCTCCTCCCGTTCGGAGGCAGGGGCAGGTTTCGTGACCCCTTTTCCTGTAGCCACTTTGTAAGCTTTCCTTCTCCCCAACTTTTTATGGTTAAATTTTCGTCCAGTAGTTTTCAGAAAGCAAAGAATTTGTCTGGAGGAAGTTTACCACTCCTGCCCCGCGTGAAGCGCGCCTCGGTGCGGCGACGGCGGACTGCTGCGCTGCAGGGGGCGCTGCTGGAGCCCGCGACCTCGAGGGCCCGCAGGGGCGGGGTAATAGGCGCCAGCACCCGGCACTTCGCTCAGGCCATGGCGCTTCTTTAGCAAGAAGGCCTCGGACCCCCTTGGGTTGGGGGAGGAACAGGAGTTACCGGGGAAAACGAGCCCCCGCGCACCCCTCCCCTTCTCCCCCTGGAGCCTGGCGGTGGGGGGCAGGTTCTGTCGGTCTCCGAGCCCAGCTCCTTCTGCAGGGCCGCCGGCTGCGCCCGAAGGTGAGGGAGGGAAACGTCGGGGGAGTCGGGAAAGGCGGCGCGTCGGTCCTTCAGGAGGCGGGAAAGGGCGGGGCCGGCTCCATGCCCGGTCCACCGGGCCGAGGAGGACCAGCGGGTCCCATACTCAGCGGGCCCTGCACTCAGAGGGCTGCAGCCCTCGGGGCGGGCTGGGTCCTGCCAGAGGCCCCACGATCCCGCAGGCGGTCATCCGTCCAGCAGGTGGCCCACCCCCTGGGAAATTCCACACGTGGGTAAACATGGAAAGGGGAGAACGATGAGCCCCTGCACCTTCCAGCCAGTTACAGTGGGCATCTCCATGTTTAATCGCTATCCACTTCCACCACTGGATTATTTTAGAGCAAATCCTAGACTTCGGAAGATTTTATCCAGAGCCCTAGCCACGTACTCAGTGGGTTAGAGTCCTAATATGCCAAGGTTGATGATCCCCCTCCAGGGCACATACAAGAAGCAACCAATGAATGCATAAACAAATGGATCAACAAATCGATGTTTCTCCCTTCGTCTCTTCCTCTCTAAAATCAATACAATTTTAAAAACAGATTTTATTCATAATATTTTAGGCTGTATAAAAATAAGAGGCAGAGTGTCTGTATTTGGGATCAAAGAATAGCTATTTGGGAAGGAGAGAACTTTTCTGAAGCCCAAACACAATACCGTGATCACACCTTGCCATTTTCTAATACCCAGCCCTTACTCACGTGTTCCTCATTTTCTTGGGAATATGTTCTCCTGGTTGGTTGGTTTAAATCAGGATCACCTAAGGTCCACACATTGCATTTGGGGAATGTGTCTTTAGGTCTCTTCTAATCTACAGGGAACTTCCTGGGACTTGGTAAGCCTGGGAGAGCCTTAGGTGGTGGGGAAAGGGGGTAGGCCACCCCCTACCCACCCCTGCCCCCAGGGGAATGTTAGAGTCCCACCGGGTGCTGGAACTTCTACTGTAATTTGAAAAGGAAGGCAGATTTTCATTCCTTGCCTCCCGAGCACTGATAATGTCATTGAATTCTCACAACAACCCCATGAGGTAACAGTTGTGTCTTAGTTTCTTCCTTTTACAGTTGAAGGCACTAGGTCTGAGGGAGGCATAAGCTGCACCTGTGCTCGCCCGAGTGCAGGGAGGGCAGCCTCTGTTCCTGACCCTCAGGGGGCTCCAGGCCAGCCTCCAAGCTCAGCAGATATTTTGGATAAGATGCTTCTGAAGGCCACCAGGATGCCCGATACTCTCCTGCTGTGAATCCCATGCAGGAACGCTGGGGCAGTTTGCACACGTCCATCATCTGTGGGACGGAGTCCTCTCACCTGCGCACACAGCGTGTGTGTGTGGCAGCGCTCTCACCTGCAGCTGTCTGTGTGCTGCCTCTGGCTTGTCTCCTGCACCAGTGACCGGCTTCCCTGGAGCTCAGTACCTCAGGTTGAGCATTTAAACCTGAGGGAGGGAGTGTGGCTGGTGTGGCTCAGTGGGCTGGGTGTCGTCTTGCAAGCCACAGGGTCCCTGGTTGGATTCCCTCTCAGAGCACATGCATGGCCAGGCCCCTGGTTGGGCCCAGGGTCCTCAGGTTTTTCTTAAAATGTATCGCTGTAGGCTGTCCACAATTTTTACACATTAAATCGGTGTAATTCTTCTTAGTGGATGGCCTACAGCAGATACATTTTAACAAGAACCTGAGGACTCTCCGAGCCGAGCCATACCCTTGGTGGTGGGGGCCAGAGGGAGAGCCTGGAGTCTTACCACCCCTCTGTGAAGCTGGTTGGTAGCTGCTGCTGCTGCTGTGGGTGGTGGGGGAGCCCCCAGAGCCACGCTGGATAGCTGGGCTGGGAGTATGGGAGTGGTGGTCCTTGCTTCTAGGGAAGGAGAGTAAGCCCAGGAACTGGACTGCAGGCTGGGTGGCGGGGCGGGCACCGTCTCTGCTGGGATGCAGGTGGATGAGGAGGAGCTGGATTGCAGGCTGCTTGTGGGGGAGGGGGACATTCTCACTTCCACTCTGGGTGGGGCATCTTTCTTCCTGGCTTCCATGCCGCCTGGGGAAGGGCTGAAGCTTGAGTCCGAGCTGGGTGCAGGGCTGGTTGAGGGAATGGCAGCCTCCACCTCTTCACTGGAGGAAGTGCTGGTGCTGGGGTCAGAGGAGGGGAGGACCTTACCTTTACGGTGAAGCCCTGCATCTTGGTTGTCTTCATCCTGAGGATCAGGTAAATTCCCATGATCCTGTCGTATTTCTTTTCTGTTAATGACTTCTGGATTTCTCGCTTCTGGAAGCCCATATCCTTCATTACTTTGGCCACCTGGGGGTCAATGTCCCCCCAGGGCCGCTCACTGTAGGACCTCATTTCCTCGTCCTCACCTAGGTTCACCCATGTGTCTTTCATGATGTCATCTAGGGTGGGTCTCTGGCTGGGGTCAACAGTCAACATCTTTTGTAACAGGTCTTGAACTTGCACTGACGTAAAATCTGGTAGATGCAGCCTTTTACTGTGCATTTGTTTTGTGACTTTTGCAGCGGTGTCCCCCACAAACAGCTCATCCCCCGTCACCATACGGTAGAGGATGAGCCCCAGACTCCAGACGTCTGCCTTCGGGCCGTCGAATACCTGCCGCTCTAAAATCTCCGGCGCCATGTAAGAGAAGGTGCCGCAGACGGTTGTAAGTTTATAATTAGTGAAGTCTCTGCTGAAACCAAAGTCTGCCACCTTGATATTGAGCTCCTCATCTAGAAGGATGTTCTCTGGCTTCAGATCACGATGCACGATGCCTTTCTGATGACAGTAATGAAGAGCTGAAATCGTTTGTCTGAACATGGGTCGGGCCTCGTGCTCACTTTTGAGGCCGCACTCCTGCAGGTGATCAAACAGGTCACCTCCGCTGGCGTGTTCCATGAAAAGTATATGTTTGGCCCTGGGTGGTGAAGCTCAGTGGATTGAGCGCGGGCTGGGAACCAAAGGGTCCCGGTTCGATTCCCAGTCAGGGCACATGCCTGGGTTGCAGGGCAGGTCCCCAGTGAGGGCCATGTGAGAGGCAACCATACATTGCTGTTTCTCTCCCTCTCTTTCTCCCTCCCTTCCCTTCTCTCTGAAAATAAATAAATAAAATCTTTAAAAAAAAAAAAGTATATGTTTGTCCCGGGTGGTGATCACCTCAAATAGTGCAGTGATATTCAGGTGATGTAAGGTCTTAAGAGATTTCACTTCGTCAAAGCATCTAGTCAAGCCCCACTTACTAATGTTTTTCACAGCCACCTCAGTCCCAGTGAGCCAGTCCCGGGCCAGTTTAATCTCGGCAAAGGATCCCTTGCCAATTGGTTGAAGGGGTATATAATCACCAATATGGTGCTTCTTACTGCTAAAGGTGGCTGCAAAGTCATTAGACATGGAGACTTAAAATAAAAACCAAATAATATATAAAATAAAATGAAATAAAATAATTTGAAAAAATATATAAAAAAATACAAATAACAAAAAGAGCAAAAGAAAATAAAAATATCAAAATAAAAATCAAATAGAATATAGAAATAAAAATTAATAAAAATTTTATAAACAAATCATATAACAAACATAAAATATATAAATATATAATATATAAATAATAGCAAATATATAAATAATATATAAACAAATAAATATAAAAATATATACAAATAAAAATGTAAAAATAAAATGAGAAAAGAAAACTCAAAAAGGAAAAAAAAACTTAGAAAAATAAAAGTAAAATAAAATAGAAAGAACAAAAAAGAAAAGAAAACCCAAAAAAGAGAAAAAAACAAAAGAAATGAAAAAAACAAAAAACAAGAAAGGGAGAAAGTTTGTCCAAGTCCAACAGGTCACCTCAGTCAGCTTCCTGGGCTCTAACGGACAAGTCCTCCGCCAGCCAGGAGCTTCTTTCTATAGGAGCAGCCGGTGGCCCGTCACAGAGGGGCCTTGTGAGGTCAGAGCAGGAAGTGGACCAATGGCGGCTGGGGACAAACTACAGTGGTTTTCTCACTTTTTGGTCTCATAACAATTTTACTCTGGAAAAAGAATAAAAGGATCTCCAAAGGCCTTTTTTTTACAATGTGGGATATTAAAGATTGATGTTTACTTTATTAGAAATGACAATCTGTAAGATGTAAAAAAAAGAAAAATCTGGCTTATTCTCAGGTTCCAGGTCTGTGTTCAAATACCACCTGCAAGGAGAGGGCTTCCCTGAGCCACCCGCTCCTACCGCCTCACCCTGCCCATCACGTTTGTCATTTTCACAGCCCTGACTGCAGGGCACCTGATTCCTGTCACTGTCCGTCCTTCCCGTGAAGGGAGAGGCATGACCACAGTGGTCCCTGAGTCCAGCACAGTGAGTGGCAATGAAGTAAATGTTTGATAAACATTTCAATTGATAGAAGAGTTTGGGGCAAGAAAAGAAATCATGGCCAACTATTTATTTAATCAAAGGGAGTCATAAAGTGTCTTTAAAATGCATGTCTGTTCTCACTCAGCTTTTGGGGCAGATGAGACAGGAAGGAGCAAGGCTGAGACTGGGTTTATAGGTCAGGGGGTGCTTGGTGAGCCTGAGGAAAAGCCACCTGCTAGGGGCCTTGCTGTAAAGATTAAAGAAAGTCATCCATCCCTCCAGAGGTACTTGCCAAAGGAGACAGTGAGTTGGGATCTGCAGTGAGGCTGCAAGGAACTTCTACACCTGGAACATGCGTTTGCACATTCCACAGGGACCTCTCGGGGGACCTCGAGTAGCCGTGTAGGTAAATGTCTGTGCTACAGAAATGAACCATCTCTGGGGAGGGAAGTGATGATGAGGCTGGTCCATTTCCATGTGTGAAAACACTTGGAAGCCTCCGGATGAAAGGACTTCTGCAGAGGTACAGAGGTGAGGTGACATGTTGGGTCCAAGTCCACCCTTTTATGGCAGCACAGAGGGAGCAGGCAGGCTTGAGGACACTCGGGGGAGCCTCTGGCATGTCATATTCAGACTCATCCTCGAAGAAAGCTCCCTACTTCAGCACATCGAGTGTTTTAATCATGTGTGTAAGTTACTAATCTGGTCATTATTTTCCTTCAATATTGCTCTCCTAAAGTCTCAACTTTGCATAAAGGGTGTCTTTAGAGGGATTCGTCTGTGAGGTTTTCCCTCTGCAACACTTCAGTTATTTAACCTTTACCCTAAATCTGTGACACTCGGTTCCTAAGCATGACAGTCTCTGTGGCTGAGTAATTGACATCCAAATGGTGTCATTTCATCAGTTCTAGACAGAGGTTTAGTTGAAGATTAAACAAGCAACAAGCTCAGGAAGAAGAGAGAGAGCATTTCAACAAAAGCTGACAGTCTATGAGTTAATTATGTCCACTTATAAAAATGGTATCAACAGCCCTGGCTGGTGTAGCTCAGTGGATTGAGCGCAGGCTGGGAACCAAAGGGTCTCAGTTCGGTTCCCACTTGGGGCATGTGCCTGGGTTGCAGGCCAGGTCCCCAGTGAGGGCCATGTGAGAGGCAACCATACATTGCTGTTTCTCTCCCTCTCTGTCTCCCTCCCTTCCCCTCTCTCTAAAAAGAAATAAAAATAAAATCTTAAAAAAAAAAAAATGGTATCAACAGCCCTGGCTGGTGTAGCTCAGTGGATTGAGCGCAGGGCTGTGAACCAAGGGGTCACCGGTTCGGTTCCTGGTCAGGGCACATGCCTAGGTTGCAGGCCAGGTCCCCAAGGGGGCCACATGAGATGCAAACACACATTGATGTTTCTCCCTGCATTCTCTTCTGTCTAAAAATAAATAAATAGCCCGACTGGTGTAGCTCAGTGGATTGAGCGCGGGCTGGGAACCAGAGGGTCCCAGTTCGATTCCCAGTTGGGGCACATGCCTGGGTTGCAGGCCAGGTCCCTGGTGGGGGCCATGTGAGAGGCAACCATACATTGTTCTTTCTCCCTCCTTTCTTCTCTCTCTGAAAATAAATAAATAAATAAATAAAATCTTAAAAAATAATAATAATAAAATAAAAATAAATAAAATCTTTAAAAAAATGAAAATGGTATCAACAGTTACTTAAGAAATAATACCAATAAAATAGAACATTTTCTTAGCATAATGATCTTTTAGCAAGGTAAATAGAGACTCAACGATAAGACACTTAATGTAAAATTGTCAAAGCAAAAGCCAAGCTTAAAAAGAAAGAAACCGGCAATCGTCTTTTCAATGTGCTACGTCAATTATGTGATTGTGACTGGGCCCCCATGAGCATATAGCTTTTCTATGTTTTTCTTGACCTTGTAATTTCCTTGCTTTGGGAGGGAGGTGGGGAGTAAAAAATTTTATTACTTGTTCTCGGGGGGAGGAAGTGTTTGTCTGCTTTGCTGAGCCTGGCCCTTCCTGAGAGAGGATTGAGCGCCCAGACCCTTCGGTGGGTCCAGACGAGTTCTGGAACTGCTCCTTCAGATCTGACGCCTTTTCTCTGTTCGGCATGTGTCTTTGGGATTTTCTTAAACTGCTTCACCTCTGAAGGAGATAGCAGGGCCCGCTTGCAGCTCAGGGGCCACGCACAGTTGAGTCCTTCCCAGGTCCAGGCCTGCACGCTGTCCAGAGCACGCACCTGCTCGTTCCAGGGGCCTCCCAGACCATCCCCAAGGTTCTGGTTCAATGGACACTGCACACAGAGCCCCAGAAGAGAGTGCCCTAGTCCAGCCTGGGGCTCAGGACTTCTTCTGGTCTCCTCACACACGAGCTATGCGAGCACAGCAGGGCCAACCCACTCACTGCCCACTGAGTGGCCTCACTCACAGTTCCCCTCCTTGTGCCAAAGTTTTCTCAGCCTTTGAACTTATCTTAAGAGATGCCTATCACTTCACACTGGCTGGAAGGATAAAATGCAAAGTCCCTAGGGACTGATTTGTAAACTCCTGTCCCTTCCATTTATCACCATGACAACACAGTATTGAACATTATAACATAATAGAAGATAGTTGAACTGTTACCAGACAGGGGGAGCCTGGCCCTGAGTGGGTCTGCCGAGGGCCAGCAGTGTGTGTGGGCTCCTGACTTTGTGTAAGAAAGACTTCACAACATAAGTCCAGGCGACTCTCAGGGATACATTTATTAAAGTTGCGGACAGTGAAACAAGGAAGGCTTTGCATAAAAGAAGCAACAGGACAGCCTAGGCTGGACTGCCTTAGCTCACTGGGAAGTCAGAGAAGAAGGGGCCTTGGGGACAGGTTCAGGGGATCAGCCCAGGACAGGCTGCCAGCTGCCCATTGCCTTAGAGTTTAGGAGACGAGTGCCTGTGAAGAAAGAAGTGGGGGGAGACGAGGGGAAAGGGAAAGGTGAGGGATGCTCCCCACAGGGAGAGCGCACACTGGGTCCTTGGTCTTGAGGCTCTTACCTCTCTCTTGCTGGCAGGAGTCTTAGGGGAGGTCTCAGGGGAGGGTTCAGTAGACCACTCATCAGTTCTCCAGGTGCGTCTTTTCAGGTTCCTAGTCTCCTCTGATTGGTTGGTGGCAGAGCAGGCGGCCTTCAGTCATTGCAGCTGGTCCTGGTGTTGCTAATTTTCTGGGTCTGGAGCTGAAACACTGCTGAGGCCTATATATTTTCTCAGGGGAGGAAAGGCCAGGGGAGGGGAGATTCCCCTAGGGGTGGGGTCGTTGTTTTCCCAGTTTTGCCCCCTGCCAGGCACTGGCAGCCTTCTCCCCAGGTGTCTGTCTGCACCTGGCTGTAAATTGCTCAGCCACTGCGTTCAGCTATGTCTCAGCTTCCATATTCTGCTCACCCAGGAGTTTTCCTAACTTCCTGTGGGGGAGCTTTGTCCAGAAGAGCCCTCCCTGGCCATCTCAGATGAGAATAAGTCTACCAAGACATGATCTGCTTGGGGAGAAAAGGCTGACCAGTCTCTCAGAGGAGAAAGGCCTTGAGCCTATTCCTCAACAGACATTTATTGGGTTTACTTTACATGCCGAAAATACAGGCCGTGTAGATAAAGGCATCAGTCATTGTCAGGCAGTAATGATCAAACAATAGATAATATTCAAAGAACTATGAGGGTTTATATTTTGAGTCAGAGTCAGATAGATAGAGTAACGTCAAAGGGCCATAAAACTTTGGGAAACAAACTCATTTTATGCTGGGACCCTTATCATTTAAATTGAGAGTATTAACAAATCAGGTTTCACAGGATTTTATACATTCTTTCTTAGGCCTGATTGTCCTGGGGAACCCGCCCTTTCTAGCACAGGGCCACACCGCCCTCCAGCATTGTTTCAGGCCTGAATCAGGTGGGTGATGTGGGCAGCCAAGAAATTAGGAGACCTTTTACAGACAGAATGAGGACTCAGGCTATAACAAAGTCAAAGGGTGAGGGTCCATCACTCCTTGTCTATAGTCGTCTAAGTTCTTCCCTGATGGCCCCTTCCCGACTTTGCCTGTCTTAGGTTGTCCCTCCCTTGAGGAATCTTACCTGTCATTGACTATCCAGCCATCTTCCAGGGCCCAAGCAGGGTGAAGTAAAGGGGGGCAGAGCTATGCCCCTGGCAGGAGGATAAGTTTTTTTTTTTTAAAGATTTTATTTTATTATTAGAGAGAGGGGAAGGGAAGGAGACAGAGAGGGAGAGAAACAGCAATGTATGGTTGCTCCTCACATGGCCCTCACTGGGGACCTGGCCTGCAACCCAGGCATGTGCCCTGACTGGGAATCAAACCCGGACCCTTTGTTTCCCAGCCCGCGCTCAATCCACTGAGCTACACCAGCCAGGGCACCAGGAGGATGAGTTTTGTCTCCTTAGTGACTTATGGTCCCAAGGTCTTTTACTCAGCCTTAGCCATGGGGGGTTACAGCTTCTGAAACCAGGCAGGGCAGTTCCCAACAGCTTCTCACTATCCTGTCTCATGTGCTCACTCAGAACAGGGGAATGGCTGCCCACAATGTGTATGGCTCCTCAGGGAACTCCTGGATTGTTCTAAAAAAGGAAATTGGTGAAAATGAGCTGAAATGAAGCAGAATTAAAACTGGCAGGTAGTGTAGCAGCTGCTGGAAGACAGTAAGCACCATGCAAGTGAATGAAAAAGATGGAGTCAGATGTGGGAGCAGGGTGGCCCCAGGTCTACAGGTCAGGACAGAGACACTCGGTCCTTAGGGCAGAGGGGCCTGAGCAACAGCAGCCACCTATGCAATGGGCTGCAAGCTGCCTCCAGGGAATCAGATTACTCGAGAGCGGAGGGGCAGCGGGCCGGCGCTAGTCACTGAGGGCAGGCAGTGACCATGACACAGGCACTGAGCTCAGGGGGCTGGTGCTCTGGGGGGACAAGGGGGCCAGGGAGAGAAAATAAGTAAGATTCCAGTTAATGGTGATAGCCGTGGGAGCAGTACAACGGGGTGGTGCGCACATGTGAGTGTGCATGCATGTGAGCTCAGGAATGGGTAGTCCGGAGGCCTGTGGAAAGGTGGAACACAGGGGGTGGTTGTTCCAGACAAGTGTCCCCTCTGTCCCTGGCCCTGGGAAGGGAACACTCAGGGCTGCACTGTCAGGCAGCAGAATAGTTACCTCCCCCGTCCTTCTTTTCAGTCCAGTATCACAGCCCAGGGAGTCCACAACCCAACTTACTCAACTCAGACGCAGTGGCCGGTGGGTGTCTCAGCTCTGCAGGCCCGCAGGGGAGGGCAGAGGTGATCCTGTACTGGGCAGTCACTATGTTGCTCATATGGAACTTATCTTAAAACAGATTCCTTTGGGAATATTTGAGATCTACAGAAAAATTGTAAAGATACTACAGAAAGTTCCTGTGTAGCCTTTCCCCAGCGTCCCCATAGTTACTACCTTACCTAACCACAGTGCACTGGTTCGAACGAAGAAACCGATGGTGGTAAAAGACAAGGGACGACGTGCAGCAGCCTGAATGTCTATGATCCCCAAAGTCGTGACTGAGGCCTGCCCCCACGGTGACATGGGAGGAGGTGTGTAAGGAGTGCAGAGTGTGTCCCCCACAACCCTTGGCTGGGGCAGGGGAGAGCAGGGGGTAGGGCGTCTGAGGTACACTGCACAACAGTGGCACGTTCGCAGCTGTGCCTTCCCGAAGGGAAGAGGGCTGTCGCCCAGGGCGAATTGTGTACGTGACTGAGAAAGTTCAGGGGCTCGTGACACGGGGGGTGCGGGGTGGAGGGTGGGGGAAGCTCGTATATTGCCTGCACAAGAGGCAGGGGTGGATGCCCAACCCTGGTGTCCCAGCATTGCTGGGAACTTTTGCCCTGACTAAAGATGGCAGCCAAAAGAAAGATCCTGGGGAACTGGCAAAAAGGGAGAACACTAACACAACGTAGGAATGCTGGATATGAGGTCACACTGGAAGTTCCAGGCCAGGCATTTTCAGTGAGGGCGGGGTAAAAGAAGAAAGACGCCACCTGGTCTGGAGTAAGAGAAGAGGGAGAGACACGTGGTCTGGAGTGAGAGAGAGGACGTCTGAAAGCCGTAAGTCCAGTCAGTCACCAGAGCTGGAGGTGCAGCGGGGACACCTGCCCAGCTGCCCAGACTTGAGTCTGCTTGGAGAAGATGGAGGTGGAGCTGACGGAGCTGCAGAGACTGCCTAGCCACCTGGATTTGTGAGAGATGCTTGGAGCTGAACTGGGACTGGGAATACTAATCTGCAGACTTTTCTGAAAGACGGTACCTCTGACTGGCGGGTTCTGAAACTGGCCTGGTTTGGCAAAGGAGGCAAGACTGTGTGTTTTCAAGTGGGTTTTAAAGGGAGCAGGATTTGATGGCAGAAATCTGCCATTATTCTAAATCTGTATAGCCTGTAAATAAACGACTCCTATCCTTTTTCACCAGACTCTTGCATTGGGGCCATGCTTCCTGGTGGTGGGCAGCTGAACCCCACAGCTGTTCCACAACAGCATTGTCGGGGTTCTGTAACCGTGTGGCCTTTGGGAGGTGATTAGGACGTAAGGGTGGAGCCCTCAGGAATGATGGGATTTTTGTCCTGATAAAGAGGCCCCTAACCAGACACAATCTGCCAGAGCCTTGATCCCGAACTTCTCAGCCTCCAGAACTGTGATAAATAAGGATTTGTTGGTTAAGCCATCTAGCTGTGGTGTTTTTGTTACATCAGCTTGAACAGACTAAAATGCTAAGTACAGGAAAAAATTTGGATTTCATGCTACTTATCTTTGAATGTGTTCTTTTTTTACTTTTTTTTTTTTTTTAATCCTCACCTGGGGACATTTTTCCCACTGCTTTTAGAGAGAAACATCAATGTGAGAGAGGAGCATCGATCGTTGCCTCCCCTGCGTGCCCAGCGATTGTATGCTGCCAGACCAAGGACCAAACCACAACCTAGGTATGTGCCCTGACCGAGAATCGAACCCGCAGCCTTTTGGTTACAGGACGATGCTCCAACCAGCCGAGCCACACCAGCCAGGGCTGAATGTGGTTTTTCATCCTCCAACAACTCTGGCCACATCAAAGCTCAGAGAGGTTGTGACTTGAGTGAGATCACACAGCACGTGTGTGCAGCATCGATCTGCCGCAGTCACTGCTGACGCTTTCCTCCCGGTGTGACCGCGGCAGCGTCTGCTCTAGACCAGCTGGTCTCGGCTGTGGCGTGATTGCCTGGTTCTCCACATCTGGGGGGCAATTTGCCTAATTTCAATTCTCTGATGGGACCAAGAAAAGTAGTTGCTTTTCAGTTTGAATTTTTTCTTGTTGAAAGGGTGGGAACAATGATCCCAAGCCCTCTCCGTGCTGAAGCTGGAAGTGGCAGTTACATTTCCCTTAGTGTCAGGTTTTTTTTAATGCTCTCAAGGCATGCAGGCTGAGATGGCAGGAAGGCCACCTGCATCCATTTGGCGTCGCAGAAGTGGGTGGGGACGCAGGCCTTCTGCTAGGGAAGGTACACCGCTGACCCTGGCTCCTGCGAGCCTCCCCCTCCCCCACGCCCTCACTGCCCCACTCTGGTGTCAGCGTCTCTCATCTGGCCTGGGCTTTCTCCTCCTCCAGGTGCCACCCTACAGTCCGCTTGGGTCCTGCCCTCATGGATCCCTCTGCTCAAAAACTTCCCCCTGCTTGAAAACACTGAACCCAGAGAATAAAGTGCAGGCTGCTCAGGGTGGCATGCACAGATCCTCAAGGTTCACCCTGACCTTCCCTCTGCTGCGCCCCTCAAGCCAGGCCTGCACCGCAGTGGCAGACCAGGGGCACCCGGAACCACTTCCAGGCCCCGGAACAGAACACTCGCTCCCTGCTCTGCCTCGCACTTGCTGATCCCTCCAGAACACTTCACCCTGAAGGCCGACTGACTCCAGCACCAAGACCACGCCTCCTCGGGGTGACCTCCCCACTCACCTCGTGCACTCCTCAGGCACAGGGCCGTGCTCTCGTCGCACTGGTGCCCCAAATCCCCATCTTACTCCGGGCACAGGAGGCATGGGGCAGACGCTTTGTCTCTCCCCCATGGCCCTGGTTTCATCCCAGACGTGGGAGGGACACCAGGCCACTCGGCCAGCCCTCTCCAAGGGCCCTCCCCAGCTGAGAAGAGGAGGAATGGCCTGCAGGGGAAGGGACATCTGTGCACCAGCACCTGCTGTCCAGGCCAGCAGGCTCTAAGGCCAAATCCCAAGTTCCACCAGGTACCAGCTCTCTGACCTGGGATGAGCTACTTACCTCTGTGCTTCCCCGTGCACAGCTCCAGAACACATTAGTCAGTAGGACCTAGCTCCTGGGTGGAAAGGCCTAGTGAATTGATGTGCTGTGAAGAACTTTGTATGTGGTGCATGCTCAGCAAGTGCTAGTTCATCCCAGATTCATCTCCGCCACATCTGGCCAGTGGGGTGGGGACGTCAGCTCCATTCCATGGACAAGGCAGCCAAGGCACTGAGGAAGCTGGGCAGCTCTCTGCTTCTTCCCCTTGCAAATCACAGCTCAGCCCTTCCTCCATCCTGGAGTGGCCTGGCAGAGACCCGGGCTGGGAAGGGAGGTGGCTGCATCAGGCCCAGCCTGGGTGCCTACAGGTGCCTTGATGATGGCGGTGGCAGCAACAGCTGTAGGGGTGGCCCCAGCCCCGCCAAGTCAGCTTTTCTTCTGCTCATTCCCTACCCCAGTGCAGGTATAGAGGTCTTGCTATGTGCCAGACGAGTACAGAGCTGGGGGCTTTGATGCCACAGCCGTTCCCACCAACTCCTAGAGGCTGGAGTTTGCCTCCACGTTACGTAAGTCCAAGACGGTGCAGCACAGAGCAAGCACCACTCCCCCCGTCCTGGGCCCCCTGGGGAGCAAGTCCCACCCTCGCACTGCAGTCTGTGTGCCCCTTGCTGTGTGTGGTGAGCGAAGCCGAACCCCTGGCTAAGACCAACTCAGGATCACAAGGACCCTGTTACACCTCTGAATGAGCAGTTACAGGGAGTCTGACACTCCACTCCACCTCCTTTGCTTCAATCTCTTGGCTCATGCTTAGGCGGTCCAGTGCACAGCCCACACAACTGTACACAGCAGCTCTAAGATCGTCCTCAGAGGAGGGGTCTGGAGCAGAGCTAGGGACCCACCCTCCTGACCTAGACCTAGGACCTTGACCTCTTCCTCCCGCACGCCAGGTGTCCTGTGCATTGTTGGAGCGGTCTGAACTGGTCCCTCCTCTCCCCTGACTTCTGCCCCAGGTCTCAGGCAGTCAAATGCCTTAAAGAAATTATCCGATTTGCAGGGCCCCCGGCTTCCCTCCAGGATCACTCCCCAGTTGTCTCCTGGGCTCTGTGACGCCATCAGGTCATCAGGTGATCCAGGTTAATCTCCCCTGTGCTGTGGGAACACCCCAGGGGTCCTCCTCCTCATCTTCCTCCTGCATCAGAAACATGGTCCTTACTCTCTCAAGCCATGACGAAGGCATTGTCAACACTTCTTCCGGCCTGCCAAGCCGGGTCCAGGGGCTCCGTTCCGGTGCCTCTCAGTGAGGGGGGACTAAGCCCCTCCCAGAGTCACAGCTGGTGGTCAGACTGCCCCAAGGGCAGCGAAGTCCAGGCCGTGGGAGGGAGCGGAGCCCCGTGCTTCCACTCTGCCACCTGAGCTTCCCCCCGCCTTGTGTTCCCAGCCCTAACCCAGCTCCTTGCCATCTTACAATGAAGAGAGATGTCAGCTCCTGTCCCATTCCTTCCCCCTCTGCCACAGGTGACAAACTGGTGGCCCACAATACATTTTGTTTGGACTGCCATACTTTTTTAGGGTTTTAATTAGTTGCTATCATTTCATAATTAACTGCTTTCACTGAAGAATCCAGAATTCTTGTTTCTTTTGACAAATCAGAAGATGCGGCAACATCAGGCTCACATTCCTATGTGGCGACGAGCAGCCAGAGTGGCTCCGTGTCCCTCGCGGTGGGGCCCGCACTCCAGTGTCTGCACTTTAACCCTCCCAGTGGCCCTGGCCACTCGTCCAGTGACCTCGCCTCCGCACCCCATCTCCGTGTGAGGTGGTCCGGGGGAAGGACCCAGAGCCCGCGGGTCTCAGCACGCACAGGCGGGGCGCGAGAGCCACGTCCCAGCCTCTCTGCGTCAGCCTTTTTGCTCGCAGCATCCCAGGCAGTCTGTGTGTCCTGCCGTGGCTGTGGACACGTGGCTTGCTGTCCACAGCTCCAGGCCTCTCCATGTCCTATTAGAGATGGGCTCAGGGACTGAGGCATTGTCCAGGGCCTGAGTAGCAGTGCGGCCGCAGGTACGGGCCTCCTTCCTGTCTAGCCACCTCAGCCAAATGTGCACCAGGGGGTAGCAGCCTTGTCACAGTCCAGCATGACGTTGAGAACGGTGCACGGGGCCCCGGCCACAGACAGGGCTGTGCGGGTGTCCACACGGTACTTCACGGTGCTCAGGCCTCCCTCCCGGTCCACTTTGAACTGCTCCTGGGAAAGGAAGGGGGAGAGTGCGTGGACTCAGGACTTTGTGGCTGCCCGCTGTCCACTGCTGCCCCCGTGACCTCACTGCAGAGGGTGGTGAGGCTCATGGCCCTGGGGGCTCTGGCCCACAGCCGTGCGCCCCACGAGCAGGATAGCGGGGGTTTCCTGTTGACCAATGCAGGCCCTAGACACGAGGCTATGTGAGGGGCGGGGCTGCGGGGCTGCCTGGGACTCCAGCACCTTCAGTGGAGCCCCCAACCCAGCCTACACTGGGGTCGGCG
Organism: Micronycteris hirsuta; assembly: GCA_004026765.1. NCBI lineage: Eukaryota > Metazoa > Chordata > Mammalia > Chiroptera > Phyllostomidae > Micronycteris > Micronycteris hirsuta. Next base: position 232,865 of record PVJI01000398.1, read on the forward strand.
GACCCAGTGCCCAGGTGTCCGTGGCAGCCACCTGGCAGGGCAGGGTGCCCGAACAATATGCTATTGACTGAACTGGGCCGAACAGGGGTGGACAGGGCCACTGTGGTCCAAGTGGAACTTGGTCAACTGCTTGGGCCCGTTGGCTCCCCACATCTCCACCCTTCCATCCCTGCTCAGGAGGCCAGTCAGCACCTGTTTCTGGGCAGCAATGCGCTTCTGGTCCCTCTTCCGCCAGGCTGGGTCGTGCAGGTGGCGAAACGTCTTGTACCCAGTTGTGATTCCTGAGGGGCGGAGCAGCTGAAGGGGCCAAAGGAAACTGGGTCAGGCTGCCCCTGCTGGAGCCCTGGCCCTCACCTCGGCCCTCTAGGTCCCACTGCCTGCCCCAGGCCCCAGGCCCCAGCCCCCAGCAGGGGCTTGTGTTCCCATGGTGCAGAGAGGTGTGCTAGCTGGGGGCAGGGCTGGGGCAGCACCAGGGATGCCATCTCTGAGCCTCAGGGACTTAGCTGAGGGCGGAGAAGGGAGCCTTGGGCAGCCATGCCGGCTGAGGGCGTGAGGCGGGCATTACCTGGAGGCCAGCGCCTTTGATGCGCCTGTAGAACTCGTCGTCCTCGCGGCCCCAGCCCCAGAAGCGGTTGGACATCCCATTGCACTGGCAGAGACAGGCAGCGTCACCCACCCCATCCGCCAGGGCGCTCTCTGGTCTCTTACCCGCGAGAGGACCAGCCCTGCCTCCACCCCCCGCAGTTTTGGCACTAGATGCTCACAGTCCCCACAACCTCTGCAGTACTGGGGGACAGTCAGCCCACCCCGGCCCACTGCCTGCTCTAATGGGGCCTTGAACTTGTGTGAGAGGACTCGTTTCCCCAAAATGTCTGGCTGACTGGAAGGGACCTCTCTTGAGTAGCTGGTGACGGGCAGAGTGCTGATTCCCACTTCTCCCGGGGTGGCTCTGCCCTCGTCTCTTCCTCTGTGTGGGTGAGGGACAGTGGGACTCTACGGCAGACACCAGTTTTTGCCACCAGATGAGGGATTCATTTACATAAAGCTGTCATTCCCCTCGTGGAAAGCAGGAGACCCAGGTCTAAGCTATTCAGTTCTCCCCGCCCACCCCCGCCACAATGACGGACGCAGGGATGGCCAGACACGAGTCAGGCCAATCAAGCGCCAGTGCTGTGCAGCTTGGAGACCCCCATCTCCGTGGACTTGAGCCCGGACAGATAGACTTCAGCTACAAATACTACCCTTCACCCTGAGTGTCTGGAAAGAAATTCAGCCTAAAAAAAGAGAGAAATGAGAGACAGGAAGAGATGTGGTACCCTGGGGACAGCGTCCTGGGCGAGCCACGCAGGAAGCCACACCCTCCTCTCAGCCCCACTCAGGGTCTTCAGGGTTGAGATCCAATGAACTCCCACTTTTCTGAAGCCAGTTTTCACGGGCTTTCTGTCATCATGCTGAAGCCTCCCTAACTGACCTGCACATCTCTGCTCCTCTCTCCTGTCTCCGGCTTTCCTGGGTTCCCTGCTAGCCCCCCAAACTGCTGCTCCTCCTAACAGTGCCCCCCACGCCAACAGGCCGGCGCTCCCTGGCTCAGTAGAGCAGGCTGGTTGGGCCTCACCAGCTGGTAGTGCTGCTTGGAGAGCAGCAGGATGCCGCCGACGTAGGTCTTGTAGTGGTACAGGGGGTGCAGCTCCGGGGAGGCCACGTGGAAGGGCCCCGCCTCTGGGAAGCCATAGTCCAGCTCCTCGTTGAGAGGAAGCAGGTCCACGTCGTGCATGGCGATGTAGTCCGTGCTGTTGCCGCTCTCCAGGAAGCCCACGTTGATGAGTGCCGCCCGGTTGAACCTGCGCGGGGCGGCCGAGGCTGGGCAGGGTGCGGGCAGCGAGCTGGCTCCCCAGATGCTGCAGGGGAGCCTGTCCTCTGCCACACCTATGCTGGGGCCTGAGCCGCCCTCCAGGCTGACATGGGTTTCACCACAGAGCTACCCAGCAGCACTGCTCCTCCGCTCATCGCCCAAACGTTTACTGAACACCTACCACGTGCCAGAAGCTGTTCAGAGCACAGGAGATACAGCACTAAGAAACCAAAGCCCTGCTCTCAAAAAGCTGATATTCTAATAACAGGAGGTGAAAATAAAGAAGTAAACACTTAAGAAGCCAGACAGTGGTAAGTGCTGTGGAGAAAAGGAAAGCAGAAAGGCAAAGCACACTGGAGGCAAGCAAGTGCTCTCTAGCCGGGCGGTCGGGGAAGGCCGGATGGAATGAGCCCTGTGAAAATCAGGGGAAGGAGGCTCTGAGCAGAGATGTGCCTGCTAAGGCCTGAGGCAGGGTGGACACACCCACATGGCCAGACAGAGTGCGGGGTGGGGGTGGGGGGGCAGAGAAGATGAGGCCTGTGGGTGACTGGCCCCTGCCAGGCCTGGGCTTCAGCCCTGGATGAGATAGGAGCCACCAGAGAGCTCAGGGCAGCAGCGTGACATGCTGTGACTCGGCGCAAGGGCCACCCTAGCCAGGGCGTGCAGGAGACTGCAGGGCCGAGGCGGGAGCAGGGACGTGAGCTGAGAGGCTAGTGATGATTAGGCAACAAGACAGCGGCTTAGCTCAGGGAGGTGGCAGCGCGAACGGTGAGAGGTGGGCAAGCTCCGGATGGACTCTGCGGACCGACTGCATGCCTTGTGTGAGGCAGAAAGAGGAGCGGAGGGTGACTCCACGGCTTCCCGGCCTCAGGGACTGGAAGCATGTAGTAGCTGTTTCCTGATGGGGGAGGAAGCAGGGGAAGCAGGGCCGGGGCGGGTGGGAAATCAGGAATTCAGCTTCCATCAAGTTAATCTGGAGATGCCAGCGAGACCAGCAAACGGAGGGCAGTGCGGTGGCTGGGCGTGCGGGGGTGGGGTTCGGGACACGTCTGGGCTAGGCACACTGCCTCAGGAGTCACCGCGGGAGACATGGGACTTCAGGCCCTGAGTCTAGATGGAGTCCCCCAGGGAGTGACTGTACTCTGCAAGGGGACCCTCGGGAGCACTGTGACTGAGAGATCAGGGAAATGAGGCGGAACCTGCGAGAAGGTGAAGAGGACAAACAGTAAGGAGGAGATGCAGCGAGCGCCGCCCCGCGGCCAGACGGGGTTTGAGGCAGGAAGAAGAAATCCCCTTGCAAGTGCTGCCGAGAAGACCGACCGCAGGATGGAGGCTGGCTGACGAGGCCTACGGGGACGCCGGGGACAGCCGCTGCAGTGCCCCGATGCAGGTGGACATCTGAGTGGGACAGGTCACGGGACCATGAGGGGAGAAATGGAACATGTGTAGCAAAGGGGAGCCCAGAAACGAGGTGACGGCGGTGGGCGCGGTGGCACGTTGCACGCCATGCAAGCGCTCCAGGTGGGGAGGACACCCGACCACGCAGGGTGGGGCGGCCAGAGCGATGCTACGGGGCAGGAGGCAGGAAAGGGAGCCGGTGCCCCTGGAAGCGCCCGGACAGGCGCCTGTGGCGAAGCACAGCCGCCAGGACGCAGGGCCAAGGGAGGGACTTGGGCAAGTCCTCTTCCACTTGGTTCTGTTTCTCAAATAGGAAGCAACCGGGGGCGGGGGCGGGGCGGTCAGCGAGGAGACCGGAAAGGCAGCAGACTGGAGCTTCCTGGGCCAGGGATCTTCGTCGCCCAGTCACATCAGCTGCCCAGGAGCGGCTGTGAGTTAAACAGGTTTCCTAAGGCGGAAACTGCGCTAGGCAGAAACGGACAAGGGAGCTGAAGTGTATGCAGGGCCGTGATTTTAAGGATGGACCATGGGGTACAGGTGACATCAGGAGAAAGTGAGAACAAGGAGAGCAGGCAGTGACGTTTGGGAGCATCTTGGACTAAGGGGCTTGATGGGGTCCAAGAACTGTTGGCGTCTCTGGAGGGAGCAAACTGGAGGGAAAGGTGGGGTGGAGGGGGAGATGCTTCGATTGCAACTGTGCAGGAAGGCAGGTTTGGGTGAGGGCAAGGGTTTCGGGATAATGCCAGACTGCGGATGACGGGAATGACGCGAAAGCCATAGCCTCGACCCTCCCTCTCTCCAGTCCTCACAACCAGTCCATTGGCAAGCCCTGGCTGTGCTTCCTCCACCCTCTTCCATGCTGGCCAAGTCCCAGCCACTCAGACACTCGTGAGCGCCCGTGGCCCTCCCTGCTCCCCCTCTTGTCCTGGTATCATCTACTCCACATGCTGCACCCACATTTGTAGATGGAAAGCAGATCAGGGCCCTCCCGAGCCCCAAACTCTCCCCAAAGATCTCCATCACGCCCAGTGAGAGGTGTCCCACCTCCCACTCTCCTGCTGCTGACCCGGGCAGCCCTTCACAGGCTTGCGGCCCACCAGCATGGGCTGCTGCCAGCAAGGGGAACAGGCCCCCAAAAGCCGGGGCAAGGTGAGGCTCCCAGAGAGGGGGAGCTGGGTCAGGCGGTCCCTACCTGAAATGATCCACCTGGTTGAGCACGTATATGTGGTGCGGGATCTTCTTCCTGCTCAGGAAGCGATGCATGTGGGGCACGAAGACCAGGAGCTCCTCGAAGCGCTCGCGGAAGGGCACCAGCACTGCCAGGCGGTGGGGCCCCCACGACGGGTCTTCTTCCCAGTGCTCAGGCGGGGGCTCTGGAGGGCAGGCCCGGGGTGGACCCGAGGTCTCCTGCCCTTGTCCCCTGGCTGCCCAGGCCATGTCGCCAGAGCAGCTGAGCTGCAGCCAGAGCAGGGAGAGGAAGCCCAGTAAGAGGCAGGCAACGAAGAGGTGGAAGATGGAGCATTTCCGGGGGAGGCTGCCGGGGAGCAGCCTGGACCTGGGACAAGAGCAGCGAGGGTCAGAAGGGCAGGGCTGAGCCAGGGCCGCATGACGAGCCCCCCGATGGCTCCCCCACCAGCAGGCACACGTGACTGGTCTGCCCCAAGCACCTGGGGTTAGTATAGAAGCAACTTCAGTGTTTCTGCTCATGCTGCTACTGCACGTCAGAATCCTGCCTGCTGTTCCAGGGCCAGTTCAGGTCTGTCCCCCCGACCCCGCCCCGCCCAGGACGCCCACCGGCCACTCCTGGCTACCCAGCTCCTTGATGCTTTGTTAGATTCTGTGAGTGAGCCCCAGTCAGACCGTGAGGGCAGCAGGGACGAGGCACCCTGTCTCTTGCACATGCCCCTCCCCAGCACAGTGGCCCCGGTCCTGAGCTGAGGGCAAGAGCCCCGACTCAGAGATCTCACGCTCTGTCTTCCACACCCTGGAGGTTCGCCGCCAGCTGAAACACTAGCTTCATCTTGCTTCTCATACCAGCAAGCTCCCCAAAACCTGGGCCTGCGCTGGCCCAGTCCCCAGTGAAAATCCCCACCGTTTACTCTGGGAAGATGGGGTCTGCCCCAAGCCAATGCAAGGCCCAAACTGCCAGTGGCAGTTCACTGAACGAGTCTCAAAGCTTGAGTCCAACAGGCAACCCACATGACAAGAGATGAAAGACGGACGAGGGAAGGAAAGACGGGCTGGGGCCAGCACCCGGGCTCACTTCAGAAACTGGGAAGACAGCCAGAGACATCAGACACTAGGGCAGCGCTGAGAGAGACTGACCTTCAGGCTGGAAAGAACAAAGAGACATGCGGGATTCACCTGATTCTCTTGCCCCTCTCTCTGGAAGCTCCTAAGGACGGTGGAGGAGCCGAGGAATCCAAGAAAAGGAGGTTTCCTCTGCTTGACTCCCCATGAAATAATTGGCAAAGCAACCTGCTGTACAGCCTCTGGAGTCACTACGTAGCTTCCAGGCTTAGGGACTCTCCCTCCTAAGTGCACCTGACCCCTCCTCACCTACTGCCTCTTTTAGCTCAGGCCCGTTCGCTCTCATGGATGTCCCTCTTCTGTTTACAAGACAAAGACCAAATTCCTTGGTCTGACCACCAAGGCCCTCTGTGAGCGGGCCCCATGGCCAGCTGCCTCCTGCTGTTCACCCAGTGCTCAGCGTGGGCCACTCCGAGCTTCTCCACTCACCGTCTTCCTTCCTGCTCCAGCCCTCGCACAACCTGCTGCTTCTGCCTGGAACACTCTTCCTGTTTCATCTGCCTGAAAGCCCCTCACTGACCCTCCAGGGCCAAACTCCAATGTCACGGCCTGCACTGCCCACCTCCCCACATGCACAGACTGAGACACATGTCCCCGTGGTATCTGGTACCTCACCCTTTGGAGCACTTAAAGAGTTTTGTGATCACCGAGTCCTTGCTGGTCTCTGTCACAGGTCATCAGACTGTGGTAACCCGTCTGTGGCCCCAGCACAAGTCACACAGCAGAGGACATGCTAAGTGAGTGACAAGGGTGCAAGCAGTCAGGCATGCTTTCGGGGACACACTAGAGCCACACCAATACCTGCCTCTCTCGAGCAGCACAACTTCCAGCCTGGAAGCCAGCAGTCCCGAAGCCAGACTTGGGTCGGTCCCACACACAGCAGACAGAGGGCTGGGGAGGACCCCTTCGCAGGGGGCTTCTGACTTACCCCCCGTTGTTCTGTGGTGGGGGTTTCCGCTGGGGAGGAGTAGAACCCAATCCTGCCAGTGGCCTGGGAGGGCTGGAGCCTCTACAAATCCTCCCTCTGAGCTCTTTCTGGGGGTGGGGTGGAGACCAGGGAGATGAACATGGGGAACTAGCCCACCTTTGAGGAAGAAGCAGTGACCGTTACCCAGGGGTTGGGCATGAACTGGGCATTCCATGCACTTTCACATGCTGTTCCCTGGGTCTAACTTTCCGATCCTACCAGGATCACATCCCCATGGGCTGTCTCATCCTGAGCTGTTAAAGACCCAAACTGCTGAACAACTTAATTCAGAGAGGAATCCTTATTTCCTCAGCACCGGAAGAACACTGAGAACAGTTGCTCCTGATGCCACCTGGTGGCAAACCCCAGCTCTGCAGCCCAGCTGCTCCCGGGCCCAGGCCACCCGGCTCTGAGGGCAGACCGAGTGTGGTTTTGTCGCCTTCCTCAACCTGGGCCCAAGGCTAGGAAAGGGAGGATTCAGAGCCAGCACTCCGAACTGTTACCTTAACCTGCATCTGTTGCATGGATCTTTGTACCCTTGGGTCAAAAGCAAGAATAGATATCAGCAACTTTTTCTGAGAACACAGTTATGTTCCAAAGCTTTATGGAAAGGGTTCAGAAGATGGAAATTTTTCTCCATTACCTTTCCTCTCTTCTCTCACCTGAAACTTGATACAAAGTTTGAATACTCAAATGATCTGCTTATGGCACCTACAAATGAGGAACAGAGCTGGAAGATACCTCCTCCATGCCAGGCACAGTATCAAGGATTTTACATGTACTGCCTCCTTTAATCCTCATACAGCCCTGCAAAGCATTTCTTACAATCCCAGATTCAGACATTGGAAAACTGAGCTCAGGAAGATTAAGTGACCTGTTTCTGATCACATGGCTATTAAGGACGATTCCTGCCCAGGGCTGAATCCACAGTCTGGGGTTTCTTTCTGTTGAAGTCCTGTCTTCTTACTTCACCAACTCAGAAAAACCCCCAAAGGGAGAGTTGTGCCCATTATGTTCTAGATTCCTTTGGCACATGGCAAACTTAGAGACCGAAAGGGAAAGAGGTGTCACTCGCTGGGTAGAGACCCACCACGTATTCTAGGTGAGAAGAGTTTTTGGGACACAGCTCAAGGCTGAAGGAAGTGTCGTCCCAAATGCAGACAACCGAAAAGTTCCTCTCCCCAATTCTGCTTTGGTGGGAAACATCATTAGTTAGGATCTAGGCCAAGCCCATACCTAACACATGGAGCAGGCCCCTTCGAAGTACAGCTGCACAGGAAATGAACTAGTGTTGTGTGAGGAGTGCCTACTACATGCCAGGCGGTGGCCTGCCAGGCATAGCAGACAGAGGTTCTGCCTGGTGTGTTCTTCTGGGCGGGCAGCAAAGTAAGGGGAAGCCTGAGCGAGGGAAGGAGGAAGGGCCCGAGGCTACGTGGATGTGATGGGGAGGTAGAGACCAGAAAAACGCAATACAGACCCTCTGACCAGGGACAGACAGAAAGACAGAGACCCACTGAGAGAGGTCATGAGAGTCAGAGACCACGAAGATACAGTGAGGTCAGTGGAGAAACACAGAGAAACCCACGATGAGAGAGAGCGACTTGCAAAGAGAGACAGAAACTCAGAAAGGGAAGTCAACGCAGAAATACAGACCCGCGGGTGACGGAGATCTGCAGTGACGTAGACTGCTGAGACAGACACCCACACAGAGACAAACACCCAAATACAGAAAGAGCCAGTGACCCACAAGGAGAACCACAGACCCTCAGAGAGCCCCGCAGAGACAAAACGCGACGGCGTCGGGCTCCTAGATTCCGCCTCACGGCGTGGAAAAGATCGGTAACCGGGAGGACGGGGCCCGGGCCGACGACCGCCGCCGCCGCTCACCTGCCGTCCTCCCAGGGTAGCTGTGCCGCTTTCCTCCGGGAGGGGAACATCGTGGGGGGAGGCGGCGGTGCATGGGGCTCGAGCTCCCAGCCGGGCGGGCCCGGCCTCGCCGGCCTACGCGGCGCCTCCGCCTCCGGCACCACCCCTCCCCGTCCGCCCCGCCCCTCGGTCCGGCGAGTCCTCTGCTCCGGCCGCACCGCCTGCTCCTCTCAGCTGCAGCGTCAAAGGTTCCGCGTGTCGAGGAACAAGTGAGCACTCCCACCGCCTGACTGCTAACTGCCGTCTCCTCTTAACGTCCGGAGAAACTAGGCCCCTGAGAGGTCTCAAGTCACTGGGCTGGGGACTGGACTTAGACTCCAGACGTCCAAACCAGCGCTCTGGGATAATCTGCATCTTCCTCCTCTTCCCGAGGGAAGGCGGGAAGCCTCTGAGCAACCCTGCTATCAACCGAGGTGCATTCTTCCTCTGCAATAAGCTTGAAGCCAAGCTCAGGGCTTGGGCTTGGGTTCGGTTGATACCCATGGAGTTAGGAGCTAGGCACTCAAGACAGACTGACTGGATTCGAAACCTGCCTCTGCCAATTCAGTTGTGTTTTAGGGCAAGACAAAAATCTGCATCTGTTCCCTCACCTGAGTGTGTACATGGTTCTTCCTACATGGGTCTACATGGTTGCTGTGAGGATTAAAGGGAAAATGCCCTTGGCACAGCGATGGGCACAGCAGTCAACACTATGTCAGTGACCACTGTCGTTCAGGAAAAGGGGTACTCCAGTGGAGATGAGGTGAGAACTGAGGAAGGGAAACCTGTAAGGAGACTGAGCCGTGGGAACCGAGCTGCTGGGCCAGCTTCCCACCTGGGAAGAGAGTGGCAGTTACTAGACTTGCTCTCTGCTCTGCAAGGCAGAGTGGAAGTTTCCCAGTAAAGAGCTGATGTCCACTGAGTTCCTACTACCACTGAGTTCTTACTACGTACAAGTCATTGTTCTAAATTCTTTCCTGCTGTTATCTCGTTCCGTCCTTGAGTGTTGTGCTTATCATGCCAATTTTTTTTTCCTTTTACATTTCCTTTTTACTGAATTTACTGGGGTGACACTGGTTAACAAAATTACACAGGTTTCAGGTGCACAATTCCACATCTGTACACTGTATTGTGTGTTCATCACCCCAAATGCCAACTTCAAAGATGAAGCAACTGCGACACAGAGACAATTCATCATATAAGCCCAGGTAGTTTGCTTTCACAATCTGCGGTCTCAACCACTCTGCTTCCAAGAGGACTTCACTGTGGGTGGAAAATTAATCATTCCCAGTAACCCCTCTTCTCCCTTAAGCCCTGCAGCATACAACCCCACTGGTTCCAGTCCTGCTGAACTCTCCCAGGGCACTGCATCCGGTACTGGAACCTTGACAAGTCCAGCTCAGATTTGGCTACTGACAACAGCGAGGCTGACCCCCTGCAGAGACCAGCCCAGTCCGGCCTACAATGGAAGCAGGGAGGTGGCACTGTGACCTAAAGAACACAAGCCGCTCTAAAGGGTGTCCGGCTAATTGTTCCATCAAAACGAAGTCCTGCTTGTGTCAGATCTGATTGACCTCAAGAAACCCTATTTCACATAAAACCCCAAATTAACTCATTTTAAACTGTGACATCAACAATCATGTTGATGATAAGTACCCTTGATATGATGGGGTGAAAAATGGTACTTTACTTCTGTGCCCATGGAGTTAAACACCCAGATCCCCAGTCCAATCACGGAAAAAACAGGAGATAAATCCCAACTAAGGGAAATTCTACAAAACACCTGACCCGTACTCCGGAAACCTGTCAAGGTAATTTTTTTAAAAAAAGGAAAGTCGGAGAAACTCACAGCCAAGAGAAGCCCAAAGAGACAACTAAATCTAATGTGGTATCATAGATGAGATCCAGGAACAGAAAAAGGACATTAAGTAACAACTAATGGACTTCAGTTAAAAATAGCATAATGCTAGATTCATTAATTTCTAACAAATGGACCATACTAACACATGACATTAATAGGGGGAACTATTTTAAGATTTTTTTTTGTAATTCTAAAAGTTTATTATTTTTTAAAGATTTTATTTATTGCCCGGCTGGTGTATCTCAGTGGATTGAGCGCGGGCTGGGAACCAGAGGGTCCCGGTTCGATTCCCAGTCGGGGCACATGCCTGGTGCCTGGGTTGTGGGCCAGGTCCCCAATGAGGGCCATGTGAGAAGCAACCATACATTGCTCTTTCGCCCTCCCTTCTCCTCTCTCTGGAAATAAATAAAATAAAATCTTTAAAAAAAAAGATTTTATTTTTAGACAGAAGGGAATGGAGGGAGAGAGATGGGGAGAAACATCAATGTGTGGTTGCATCTCATGTGGCCCCCCTGGGGACCTGGCCTGCAACCCAGGCATGTGCCCTGACTGGGAATCGAACCAGCGACCCTTTGGTTCACGGCCCGCACTCAGTCCACTGAGCTACACCAGTGAGTGCATAAAAGTTTATTTTTTCTTAATGCGGAGGTATAGGTAGGTGGTAACTGGAGCTCAGATTACATCCTCCCAGGACAAACACCGCCCCCACCAAAATGTCTCCCCACCCCGTTTCTTCCTCAGATTTATATTCAGGGAAATCCTCCACACAAAGCTTCGTTGAACAGTGCACAATGTCCACAGATCTGTTACTGGGGCTCTTCTAATGCTCAACAGCCTTCCTTTCCAGCCTCTCGCAACCCCCTCCCCCAGCTCTGGCGGAAACAATGCCCATCCATCTCCACACCAGCCGTCTGTCTCAACTTCCCCAGCCACTCCTGCCCTGCTGCCTGTCGTCAGGATCCTTCCTCTCACTCAAGACTCTTGCTAAAATTCTACGCTACTGGTTAAGCCCATCAATATTCCTAGCCCTACCAGCCCAGGGGTTTGTCCTTCCCACACCTGCAGCATTCCTGATCAAAGCACTCTAACTAGGCACTTCTTGTGGCACCAGGACAACTCTATTCCGAGCCCAGCTACTCTGGAAAGGAGGGAGGACACTCCATGAGAGCGCTGGCGCAGAGGGAACGGTATGGACTTGAGCACCGACCCAATGTACTTGTTGGGGCAAAACCACCTCCCTTTGCCAAGGGAAAGTGTGGATGAAAAGGATGTTCACAGGTGGATATTTATCTTGGAATGTGAAGTGCTTTGTCCTTTGGAAGAACTGCCATTCCTGAAGCACCCTGAAGTGTTATGCCCACTGACGGCACAATAACTTTACACTGGACAAGAAGTCTATTTTCTTTATTGGGAAACCAATGTAACAAACCTGGGCTTATTGAAAATGAAATCAGTAACTAAGACTGCAGGCCCCACCCCTAGCCAGCACCAAGACCTCTGCTTGCCCTGACCCCAGTTCCTCAAGCCCCAAGGACAAACGGGTGAAGAACCTGGGCTCAACCTCAGAACCACCTTTCCACATTGCAACCCCCTCCATCCCACCCTCAACTGACACACACCCCAGATCGGCAGGCTGGGTTAGGCCCAAGGAGGTTCTCAGGGTGGTAGGGAATCACAGCTACACCCCCAACTGCTCAAAATCCCAAGTTAGCAAAGGAAGACAAAGAGAAAACTGGCTTGCCCACCCATTCCCCTCCCCCCAGCCACCCCAGAGAACAGCCTCACATCCCTGATCAGTAACACTGATTCTGAGGTGCCAATGGGGCTCCCAGTGGCTTCAACAGCCCCTGGGAGATTACTGCAAAAGGCCAGGAGCCCTGGGAGGGCAGCAGGCATTTGCCCCACCACCTGCTCAGTATTAGCCAGCCAAGCTGCTCCCTTCAGCTTGTGCCTGGGGTGCCTGTGACCCCTGTCCTCTCCAGAACATCCATGGCTGGGAACCGGTCCTCCTGCCAGAGAGAAATCAGTTCCAGGAAGCCCCTTCTCCCCAGCCTGGGAGGAAGGATGGTTACACCAGCTTCTTGGCCTCAAAGAAGCTCTTGAGATGTCGCATCTGCCAGACACCAATGGCTACGAGGATGAGGGTCTGCAGAATGGACCACCACAGCACTCGCTGGTTGGTGCTCTCACTGGTCTGCCGGAAGCGCTCCTCTCGCCACTGTGGGAGAAAAAAATGGAAGAGCCTGAGTTGGCTGGGCCCCACTTAGGGCCATTAGAACTGCTGGGCTTCCTCCCTGGAAAATGCCCCAGGGCCAACCAGTTTTACACAGGTTCCAGTCAAATGCCTGCAAAGAGCCACTCCATGGGGGAATGTCTCTACCCTCCACAGCCAGATGGCCTCAGGCAACTGAAGTCTGTCTGCTCATCTGTCATGTATAGCCCTCACCCGGTCCTGTGCTGGGTCTTGGAAGAGAGGTAAAGTCGTGGTGGTGTCATCATCATCAGACAGAGCTGATCTGAGGCGCTCAGGAGTGTGATTTGCTGAGCGCTCGGCCCAGGTCTCCCAAACTGCTCCTTGAAGATTGTGGGCACGGGTTGCAAATGGGTGGCCCAGGGCAAGACCTGGCCCATACAGTGTTTTTTTTGTTTGTTTTTTTTTTAAGATTTTATTTTTAGAGAGAGGGGAAGGGAGGGACACAGAGAGGGAGAGAAACAGCAATGTGTGGTTGCCTCTCACATGGCCCTCACTGGGGACCTGGCCTGCGCAACCCAGGCATATGCCCTGACTGGGAATCGAACCGGCAACCCTTTGGTTCCCAGCCCACGCTCAATCCACAGAGCTACACCAGTTAGGGCGTGTTTTGTTTGATCACGTGGTATTTGCCAAGATTTAAAACCCAGAAAATTTTTACATAAAAATCCTGGATCTCTAGCTCCCCTTAAAACCCAGGGCTAGCTCGAGTTTCTGCAGGGCTGTCCTCAGCTGACAACAGCAGCTGTTTCTGTTTGGGTGGCCCACTGTCCTACCAATCCTTATGGTCACAGGTCCATTCACGGGAGCTACCTGACTCCCAGACACAAGTGAGCCTGCAACCCCTGGTCCTAGAAGCACCCAGAGCCATGGGAATAGCACCCAAGGTGTTGGTATCAATTCCTGCTCTGTCACTTTGTGTAACTGTGTGACTCAGGGCAGCAATAGCATCTTAAGAGACTGTCTCTTCAAATACAGAGTTAGTAAAGCTACCACGCCTTCGAAACTTGGAAAGTAGCACAAAATAGGCACGTTTCTTGGGTTTCATAATGACTCTGACGTGTAACTCCTGCTGAGCCAGTGGGCAGCTTCTGAGAAGACCCCTGATCCTGGTCTAAGCACTCACCCGCTGGTAGTTCTGCTCTTTCTGGATCTGCTCCACTTGTTCCACTAGCTGTCGCACTCGTAGCTGCAACTCACTCAACTTGTCTTTGGCAGCAATTTCTGCATAGTCGTTGGCGTGTTCACCCACCTGAATGTCCAGATGAACTCTCTATGAACAGACAAGGAAGATACAGACAATCAGGCAGCTCTTCCTGCCAGGGACTGACAGCTGGTCCCCCCACCTTCCTTAATTTGTTCATTTAGCCAACACTGATGAGGCTTCCTCAGTGTCCAGCTCTATGGGGCTCTGGGCACACAGGAAACAAGCCGCAGCGCCCTGACCAGTGTGGCTTAGTGGCTGGGCATCATCCTGCAAAGCAAAAGACTGCCATTCAATTGCCGGTCAGGGAACATGCCCGGGCTGCAGGTTCTGTGCACGGCTGGGGCATGTACAAGAGACAACCGATCGATGATCAATGCTTCTCTTTCTCCTTCCCTTCCCCTCTCTCTAAAACTAAATAAATAAAATCTTAAAAAAAAAATAGAATAAGCCTTGGCTGATGCTCTGACCAAGACACATGCAGAGAGCTCCACAACTTCGTCCTGGGTGTTCACCGGAGGCCCAGTCTTGTTAGGAGACACAACACCCAACACACTCATCTCACACCCACAGTATCACCCCCACCCGGCCCTGCCCAGGAGCTAAAGACTAAAAGCTACCCGTCCCGAGTGAGTCCACTTACCAACATGCCACCAGCAAAGAGGGAGAACTTGGTAGAGTTAGAGTGAAGGCAGATCTGATGCTCTCCAGGGGTATGGGACGTGAACGTGAACCTGCCTTCAGAGCCATACTGCCGGGCCAGAATGACCTGGGAGAAAGGGCTTCGGTGAGCGTTACTGGAGTGCCCTAGGCATCTCACAACACTAACAGGTCCAAAGCTGCACAGCCAGCGGGTGCCCAAAGCTTGTCTGAGAACTATTTGGAACAGAGGTGAAGAATCAGACATTAGGTTAGCACGTAACCTCTCTTGGGAAGGGTTCTCCTTTATTCATAGTTCATGCCCTTTCAATTATTTTGGGATAATTCTTCTTTTAAGTGAAAGGTGACAGCTAAAGGGTTTTGGTTTTAATCTTTGTCAAAATTTAAACCTGCTGCCCTGGCCAAGAGCATGGCTCAGTTGGTTGGAGCATCTTCCTGTGATTGTGGGTTTGATTTCTGGTGAGGGCACATAACTAGGTTTCGAGTTTCATCCCAGTTGGGGTGTATGGGAGGCAACTGATCAATATTCTCTCTCTCCCTTCAATTGGAAACATGTCCTCGAGTGAGGAGGATTAAAAAGAAAAATTTAAAGCCGCTCAATTCTTTCTGGAAAGTACACTGTTCCATGAAATCCTAAAGTGTAGATGTCACCGCTTTAGAGTTGGCAAAATTCTTTGTTTTCCGGCCCCACAATTAATCCTCTCCCGTCCCACCTATAAGACAGATGAATTTTCATTACACAGACCAGGAACCGGCTCGGGGAAGATAACTGGCTCGGTGGAGTCACGCAGCAGTCAGTAAGAAGTGGAGAGGAGAGCCAGCCTACAACAGCCTAAATTAGGCCTGGAGTGAAAATTCCGGATCTTCCCACACCACCAACTGCTTTTTACCAATTTAGCTGCTGTGGAAACGAGGAGGGGAAGTACCAGCGCCGGCTTGGTCTGGCGCTGAAGTGCAGAGCGGAGGGCTCAGCGGGGCGAAGGGACCGGCTAACCTTGTCTTCTGGGTCCTTCACCTCCACGAACATGCCCAGCCCGGGGGTGGCCGGCTGGTATTCCTCCCGCTGCTTGTCGTACAGCTGCGTCCGGTAGTTCCCTGGAGAGAAGCCGGGCGAGGCCAGGTCAGAGGAGCGCGAGGTGGCCCCGGGTCCGCAGTGGCCAGAGCACGGCGAGGAGGGACTGCTCCCGCCTCTGGAGCGCCACTGGCTCTTCCCAACCCCGCGCAACGACACCGCGGTCTGGCCCCCCACTCTCCCCTGCCCCCCGCACCTATAACCATGGTCTCGTCCGGAATCTCCTCAATAAAGCACTTCTTCTCCGTCTCCCCGATGTGGAAGTAGAGCGCGCCTCCGCGGGCCGCAAACCACAGCAGCAGCAGGAAGGCCCGAACTACCTGACCTAGCCCCGCGCCCGGCCAGAGCCCGGAGACCCGCGCATTCTGCTCCGAAGCCATCTTGCCCCACCTTCCCGCGCAGCCGCAGAAGGCCGCGCCACGTAGCCCTGCCGCCGCCGCCGCGGGTCCTATCGGGACAGCGAGTTCCGCCGGTGGGACTGTAAGTCCCGAGATGCCTCGCAGCAGTGGCGCGGCGGCGCCTGATTGGGGCGCGGCTTCTACCGGGAACCAAATTGGGGTCCCAAAACGGGAAACTCTGCATTGACTGCGGTGATGGCCCGGCACTGGTGATTATCAACTTTTTAGAGATGGTGAATCTAACTTTGTTGGAAGTTGTGGAGCAGATACAGGATTCGAACCTAGGATCTCAGATTTTTCTGACATTCAGGTAGCATTTGTCTGCCATTCTGGTTTGCTTCTATTTTTAAAAATTCGACTTTGAAAAAAATGACACAAGCAACGCTCAGATTTAGCTTCAGAATATTTTCAAAATAAAAAAGAAAAATCATGCTCTCTCTTTACCACTTCTTTGCTCTGCGAAACCCCTATCACTTAAATCCGGTCTCTGTGGTCCCCATCGCCACTGCATACTCCTCCACGCAGGCTTTGCTGTCAGATCCCGGCCGTGAAGGATCATCGCCAGACCGAGCTCGAGGCCCCAGGGGCTGGCAGGTTAAGGGCTATTTATTGGGATTCTTGGGGCGGAGCCGCCCAGTGTTGGAGAGCTCTGCGGTCAGTGTGAGATCAGCAGAGGTCTGGGTCCTGTCTTTCTTGTCCTTCCTGAATTTTACCCAGATTCAGTGTATTTTGGAAGGTCTTCGAAGTCATCCATTTATTGCTGTGCTCCCTCAAAGTTTCAAAGAAGTTGGAGGTTTTTTCCCCTCTATTTAAAGACATTCTTGTTGTTTCATTTGACCCTAGGGAGGGAGATTTAGTAGGAATGTGTTCACATTTCCCTATCACTGGGAAGTCTTTATCTCATTTTTCCTAAAAATAGCAATATTTCATAATATGACTGTACCTTATTTTTTTTAAGATTTTATTTATTTTATTATTAATTTTTAGAGAGAGGGGAAGGGAAGGAGAGAGGGAGAGAAACATCAGTCAATGTGTGGTTGCCTCTCGCGCTCCCCCGACTGGGGACCCCGCGAGCAACCCAGGCGTGTGCTCTGATGGGGAGTTGAATCAGAGACCCTTTGCTTTGCAGTCTGGTGCTCAATCCACTGAGCAACACCAACCAGGGCTGTACCTTAGTTTTTAAGCATTCATGTGATGAAAGTGGTTAAGATTTTTTACCCTAATTATTTGCTCTTACAACTAATGCTGCAATAAAAATTATTTTTCATTTATTGCCCTGGCCTGGTACCTCAGCTGGTTAGAGTGTTGTCCTGGTCGCCAAGGTTGTGGGTTGGATTCCTGGTCAGGGCACATAGAAGAATCAACTAAGGAATACATAAGTAAGTGGAACAACAAAATTGATCTCTCTCTTTCTCCCTTCTCTCTCTCTAACATCAACAAATCTTAAAAATTATTGTTCATGTACTTAAAAGCATTACAGCCGGACATTGTTTTGTTGCGATCACAAAACTGCCCTCTGAAAGACTTAGTACCAATTTATAGTCCCGCCAGAAATGTGTCTGAGTGCTTGCTTTCTCACACCCTGCTCAGATGCTCTCGGCCCTTTTTAATCTTGGCAAAATCATTGGATGAAAAGTTGTATTTTACTGTCCTTTTCCTTTTTATTTCCTCAGGTGGTGAACATTACTTTTTCTGGTCATTTTCTTTCTTCTAGGAACTGCTGGTTGGTTTTTCTTAGTGCTGTTATAACTACACATTATTATTGTTGTAATTACTATTCAGAGTTAACATGATTACAGAATTAATAAATGATAACATTTTATATGAATTTCAGGTATTTTCAAGTTAAACTTCTTACATCGAGACAGTTATAGATTCACATACAGTTGTAAAGAATAACACAGCGAGATCCAGCGAACCGTTACCCAGTCTACCCTGCTGCAGTTGTAACATCGCACTCCGCACCGCCACCGGGACGTGGACATCCATCCAGTCAAGCGACAGAACATCATCACAAGGATCCCTCATGTTGTCCTATTATAGCCACATCCTTTCCCTACCCCCTCACCCCTCCTTAACCCCAGACAACTACTACTGTTGCTGGTGGAAATGGGGCTCTTGCATGGAGTTGCCAGGAAAGCATTCCAGGGACCCACGAATGGGAGGATAAGGTTTAATGGTTAGGTTCATTGTAGAAGCAAAATCCAGGGACTGCTCCTGGGTTCCCAGTGTCCCACTTCTGTCCCTCCCACTGTGAAAGAAGTCCAGCCTTGCCTTCCTCAGGCCCAGAACAAAGACCAAGGTCCAGAGATTCTCTGCCATTGGTTTAGTCCATATTAAAGCTTAGTCCAGTTCAGCCTTTGTCCCGTCTAGCTAGCTCAGTCTATCCCAGCGGCACTTTGGCTGTCGCTGTGCTGCTGTACCCAGGCTTGCATTTGGAGCCTGCCTTTGGAGTCTGCGTGCCTGCTGGACCCCAGGTAGCTGCTAGGGCCACATGGCTGCCGTGGAGAGAGAATGCAAAAGCCCACAGGGGAGCACACGTTACTGGGAGGGAGAGAGCAAGAAAGAGAGAGAGAGAGCTCCTTTGTTTGTCTGATTATATTATCTTGAGCTTGGGAAGCACCAGAGACTTTTTCAAAATAACTCAACTTTACAAACTTTCTGAGGGTGGCATTGGGTCTTCCCCCTAACCAATCCATTCCCTAGATCTTTTGAGATTCTGTGTCCCTTATCCAATCCGATTTTTTCCCCCAGGCCAGCCAGACAGGCCTTTATGGTTGCCATCTTGGCTCCTACTTCAAATGCCTCACAGTAGAAGCACCTCCTCCTGTATCATCTTGGCTTCTACTGGCCGAGTGCCCAGCAGAGGAATTTCCCTTCCTCTTTCCCCCTATAATCCAGTACAGGGTAGCAATTCCCCAGGGAGATTGGAAAGCTGGTCCTTTCTTTCTAGGGAGGTGGGGAATGATGAAGTTAATGCCCTTGGTGGGCTACTCCTACAGTCCTTTGGGGAGTGTGTGAAGCTGTAGCTTTCTAGTAGATTAGGCCTCTTAATGTCTGATTCCCTTTGCTCCATTTATTAATATCTAGCTGCCTATACTAACACCACTAATCTGCACTTTCTATTTCTATACTTTTGCCATTTCAAGAATGTTATATAAATGGAATCATACAGTATGTAACCTTTTGAGATTGGCTTTTTTTTCACTCAGCATGATTCTCTGGAGATTGTTGCCCGTATCAAGTTAGTTTCCTTTTATAGTAAAAAGTAGCCATTTCATATAATATATAAAGATATAATTTTATAATATCAACAACTCAAAGAGGTGAGAACACAGTTGTTAAGGGATAATTTTGTATTTTATTGAAGTTAAGCTGTTATAAATTCAAATTATAGTATTATAACTTTAGGATGTTAAATTAATCTCCATGGTAACCACAAAAAATAGCTAAAGAATATACACAAAAGTAAATGAGAAAGGAATTTAAATGTTTCACTACAAAAAAATCAAATACACCTGGCTAGTGTAGCTCAGTGGATTGAGCGCGGGCTGGGAACCAGAGGGTCCCGGTTCGATTCCCAGTCGGGGCACAAGCCTGGGTTGCAGGCTAGGTCCCCAGTGAGGGCCATGTGAGAGGTAACCATACATTGTTCTTTCTCCCTCCCTTCTCCTCTCTCTGAAAATAAATAAATAAAATCTAAAAAAAAAAAATCAAATACAAAAGAAAAAAATACCTACAGGAAATGAGGGACAAAAAGTTATAAAGCAAATAGAAAACAAATAGCAAAATGACAGAAGTACCTCTTTACCAGTAATTAATTTAAATGTAAATGGTTAAACTCTCCAATCAAAGGACAAAGATTGGTAAAATGGATAAAAAATGTGATCCAACTATATGCTGTCTATAAAAGACTCTTTAAATCCAGAGACACAGATTTGAAGTTAAAGAATATAAAAGGATATTCCATGCAAACAGTAACTAGAAGACAGCAGGAGTGGTTATACTAATATCAGACAAAATTGACTTTAAATGTTTAAAAAATGTTACAAGAGACAAAGTATATCAATAAAAGGTTCAGTACAACAAAAAGATGTAACAATTATGAATTTGCATACCAGTAACAGACACACACAAAACATTCTATCCAACAACAACAGAATACATATTGGGCACACAAGGACATTTTACAGAATAGGTGAAATTTTAGACACATATTGAGACAAATTAAGTCCCATTAGATTTGAAAAGATATGTATCATACCAAGTGTTTTCTCTGACAACAACAAGATGAAGTTAGAAATCAGTAACAGAAGGAAAATTGGAAAATTCTAAAATTTGTGGAAATTAGACACTATATTTTTTGGGTGATTAAAGCTATTCATTAATTTTTTTAAAACCACGACAGCTTGAGCACATATTTTGTGCCAACTCCTATGCATGGTGTTAGAAATATGTTAGTGATTCAAAAACACACATATGGTACTTACAGTCTAGCAAGGAGGCTGTATGATTGTAATTATATTACTTTTTCTTCCCTTTTCAACAACATACTCTTAAACAACCAATGGATCAAGAAGAAATCACAAGGGATTTCTAAGAAAACACTTAAAGGGGAGTTACAATGAAAACACAGCATAACAAAGTTATGGGACAGAGAAGGCAGTGCCATAGAGTAAATTTATACCTACACATGCTTACATTTATGAACAAGAAAGACCTCAAATCAATGATCTCACTCTAAGCCTTGGCCAGGTAGCTCAGTTGGTTAGTGTTGTCCTAATATGCCAAGGTTACAGGTTCAATCCCCAGTCAGGACACATACAAGAATCAACCAATGAATGCATAAATAAGTGAAACAACAAATCAACGTTTCTCTCTTTCTTTCGCCCTCTCTCTCAAAACAATCAATTTTCAAATATTAAAAAATAATCTCTCTTTACACATTAAAAAACTAGAAAAAGAACAAAATAAACCCAAAGCTAGCAAAAGGAAAGAAATAATACAGATAAGAGCAGAAGTAAACAAAATAGAGAAGAGAAAAATAAGAAATAACATAAAAAAGTTGATTCCTTGAAAAGATCAAGAAAATTGAGGCCCGGCTGGTGTAGCTCAGTGGATTGAGTGCGGGCTGGGAACCAGAGGGTCCCGGTTCGATTCCCAGTTGGGGCACATGCCTGGGTTGTGGGCCGGGCCCCCAAAGAGGGCCATGTGAGAGGCAACCATACATTGCTCTTTCTCCCTCCCTTCTCCTCTCTCTGAAAATAAATAAATAAAACCTTTAAAAAAATACATACATGAATTTAACTTTTAAAAAAATAAAAAAATAAATAAAAAAAAAGAAAATTGAGGAACCTTTATCTAGATGGACTAAGAAAAAGAAAGAAGACTCCAATTACTAAAATATGAAATGAAACTGAGAACATTAATACCATGCTAGAGAAATAAAAAGGTTTACAAGACAGTGCTAGGAGCAATTCCATACCAACAAACTTGATAACCTAGATGAAATGAACAGATTCCTAGAAACAAAAACTACCATGTCTGAACCACAAAGAGACAGAAAATCTGAATAGACTCGTTAACTATTATGGGAGACTGAATCAGTAGCAAAAAATTTCCCAACAGACAAACGTCCTGTATTTGATGGTTTCACGAGTAAATTCTACTAAATGTTTACTTTTAAAAATCATTTGATTGAGCCCTGGCTAGTGTGGCTTAGTGGACTGAGTGCCGGCCTGAGAAGCAAGGGGTCACTGGTTCAATTACCAGTCAGGGCACACGCTTGGGTTTCAGGCCAGGTCCCTGGTTGAGGGTGTGCAAGAGGCAACCAACTGATGTTTCTCTCACAAATCAATATTCCTCTCCTTCTCTTTCTCCCTCCTGTCCCTTCTCTCTGAATATAAATAAATAAATATTTTTTAAAATTAAAATTAAAAAAAGACCCTGTAATATTTCATGTAACACTGGTTTGGTGGTGATGAACTCCTTTAGCTTTTTCTTCCCTGGAAACATCTTTTTTTTTTTTTTTTAATTGTTGTTCACTTACAGTTGTCTGCATTTACCCCCCACCCCCAATCCCAGGCAAACCCACCACCCTCCCTTGCTTCCACCCTCCCCCTTGCTTTTGTCCATGTGTCCTTTATAGCAGTTCCTGAATAACCTTGTCCCCATTATCCCCTTCCCCCTCCCCTCTGGTTACTGCCAGATTGTTCTAAATTTCAATGTCTCTGGTTATAATTTGTTTCTCTGGTTGTATTTTGCTTGCTTACCTCACAAGCGTCTTGGCTGTGGCTGATCTGAGTTCCCCAGTAGCTGATCTGGCCTCAGTGCCTTCTCTCACGAGTCCTTATATAAAACCCCTTAACATTTCATATAGTAAAGGCTGCGTGATGATGTACTCCTTGAACTTGACCTTATCTGAGAAGCACTTTATCTATCCTTCCATTCTAAATGACAGTTTTGCTGGATAGATTATTCTTGGTTGTAGGTCCTTGCTTTTCATGATTTGAAATATTTCTCTCCAGCCCCTTCTTGCTTGGAAGGTCTCCTTTGAGAAATCCGCTGACAGTCTTATGAGAATTCCTTTGTAGGTACTGTCTCCTTTTCTCTTGCTGCTTGTAAGATTCTTTCCTTATTCTTGACCTTGGGTAATGTTATTATGATGTGCCTTGGTGTGTTCCTCTTTGGGTCCCGCTTCTTTGGGGTTCTCTGAGCTTCCTGGACTTCCAGGAAGCCTATTTCCTTTGCCAGATTTGGGAAGTTCTCCTTATTATCTGTTCAAAAATACGTTCAATTTCTTGGTGTTCCTCTTGTCCTTCTGGCAGCCCTATGATCCGGATGTTGGGTTGTTTACAAATGTCTCTGAGGTTCCTGAGTCCCTCCTCATTTATTTGAATTCTTATTTCTTCCTTCTGGTCCACCCCATTGGTTTTAGTCCCAGCTTCCTTTTTTTCCCTATTGGTTCCCTGTAAATCTTCCTCCATTATCTTTATCATATTCTTCATTTGTTCAATTATTTGCGTCCACCTTTCTTCCAGTTTTGTGAGCATCCTGATTACCAGTGTTTTAAACTGGGCATCTGTTAATTTGGCTATCTCTTTGTCCATTAGTTGTAATTTGTTCTGATCTTTCATTTTGGCCATTTTCATTCTTTTTTATCTTGGCGCACCTGTCAGAGTCTTAGGTGTTTGTCAGTGCCTGGCAACCTGGGTCGCTTTTTTGTGACATTTCCTCTGGGGGCGGGGCCTGGGAGGGAGCAATGGCGTCTGCCGTTCACCGCTGCTCCCTATCACCCTCTGCTCCCCAGTTCCCCCCTGCCTTTTCCACCAGTCTCAGCCCTGCTGGTTCCCACTGGCCTCTCCTGTTACGCCGCCGGCCTGCAAGGTTCACCCGTTGCTCAGGGTTGTGCTTTGGTTAGGCGCTAGCAGGGTGAGTCCCTCCGGGCAAACTGCCTCTCACTCCGCTCCTCTGCTCGGTTCTGCCCCGCTTACCGGCCTGGATGTACGTCCTCCCCAACTTCCTGGGTGTCGGACTTCCCTTCAGTTCGATTCTGTCTGTTCTGGTTGTTTATTTTTTGCTATTGAGTTCGTTGTTTAAACACTCTGATTGTGAGCGGCGGCACAGTGCGTCCATCTACGCCACCATCTTGGCAGAAGTCAGTCACATCTTTATGTGTTCTTTGATTCTAAATGATAGCTTTGCTGGGTAGAGTAATATTGGTTGTAGGTTTTTTTTCCCCTCAAAATTGTTTTTTGCATTTTTAAAAATATATTTTATTGATGATGTTATTACAGTTGTCCCATTTTCACCCCTTTATTCCCCTCCACCATGCACACTCCTTCCCTGTCCCACATACCACCCCCCTTAGTTCAGGCCCATGGGTCGTACATGTAAGTTATTTGGCTTCTACATTTCCTATACTATTCTTGACCTCCCCCTGTCTATTTTCTATCTACCACTTATGCTACTTATTCCCTGTACATTTTCCCCCATTATCTCCCATTCCCCGTCGATAACCCTCCACGTGATCTCCATTTCTGTGATTCTGTTCCTGTTCTAGTTCTAGTTGTTTGCTTAGTTTGCTTTTGTTTCTATTTTTGTTTGGTGCAGTTGTTGATAGTTGTGAGTTTGTTGTCATTTTACTGTTCATAGTTTTTATCTTCTTTTTCTTAGGTAAGTACTTTTAACATTTCATATAATAAGGGCTGGGTGATGATGAACTCCTTTCACTTGACCTTATCTGGGAAGCACTTTATCTGCCCTTTCATCTAAATGATAGCTTTGCTGAATGGAGGAATCTTGGATGGAGGTCCTTGCCTTTCATGACTTGGAATACTTCTTTCCAGCCTCTTCTTGCCTGCAAGGTTTCTTTTGAGAAATCAGCTGATAGCCTAATGGAAAGTCCTTTGTAGGTAACTCTCTCCTTTTCTCTTGCTGTTTTTAAGATTCTCTCCTTATCTTTAATCTTGGGTAATGTAATTATGATGTGCCTTGGTGTGTGCTTGCTTGGGTCAAGCAACTTCTTTGGGACTCTCTGAGCTTCCTGGACTTCCTGGAAGTCTATTTCCTTTGCCAGATTGGGGAAGTTCTCCTTCATTATGTTTTCAAATAAGTTTTCAATTTCTTGGTCTTCCTCTTCTCCTTCTGGCACCCTAATGATTCGGATGTTGAAATGTTTAAAGTTGTCCCAGAGGTTCCTAAGTCTCTCTTCATTTTATAAAATTCTTGTTTCTTCATTCTGTTCTGGTTGAATGTTTTTTTCTTCCTTCTGGTCCAAACCGTTGATTTGAGTCCCAGTTTCCATCCTGTCACTGTTGGTTCCCCTGTACATTTTCCTTTATTTCACTTTACATAGCCTTCACTTTTTCCTCTATTTTGTGACCATACTCAACCAATTCTGTGAGCATCCTGCTTACCAGTGTTTTGAACTGTGCATCTGATAGGCTTGCTATCTCTTTCTTGCTTGGTTGTATTTTTTCTGGAGCTTTGAACTGTTCTTTCATTTGGGCTTTTTTTTTTTTTTTTTTTTTTTTTTTTTTTTTTTTTTTTTTTTTTTTTTTTTTTTTTTTTTTTTTTTTTTTTTTTTTTTTTTTTTTTTTTTTTTTTTTTTTTTTTTTTTTTTTTTTTTGTCTCAGCACACGTGTTATGTAGTAAGGGGTGGAGCCTTAGGATTCACCAGGGCAGGGCAACCCATAGCATTGTATGGGGAGGGGTCTGAGAAGGAACAATGGCACTTGTTCAACTCTCTGCTGGCTTTCAGTCACTTCTGCCATTACCCACAAGCAAATCAGGCCCTTCTGGTGCTGATTCCCGGGTGGGTGGGTTTGTGTACGTTCTAGGACCCTGTGAGTCCCTCCAAAGAACTGCCCTGTGAGACTGGGAGTTTCTCTCACTGCCACCTCAGCTCCCACGGGTTTTTTCAGTCAGAGTTTTGTTTTTTGTTTTTGCTTCAGAATTTTATTTTAAAGGTTGTACAGGGCCAGATTATGAGGCTGTTGCAAACCTGGAAAATCTATCAGATGCATGAGATTTAAAAAAATTGGAAAGACAAACATAAATACATTTTCTATTTGTACAACCATTCAGTAGTAATGGAACCATTCAGTTAACCACTGGTTAACTAGTGAATTATGCAAAAGTAACCATTCAGATTTATCTCTCTACATGAGTCACATTACTGTGATTTCTAGACCTTTCAGTAAGTTAAAATACTTGTTTATTAAAAAAATAAGTGTTTTAATGAAACATTATATTAATTAAAAGTATAAAATCTCAGGTACTTAACTGAAATTAAGGCATGGGTCACTGTAGAAAAATATCACTAAAGACTGCTGTATCATGCTAGGACATGCTACCTTGTGAGTGTGCTTTTAATGTGTCCGATTCTTTTAATTTCAATCTATTTGGATAGCACAGGGCAGGGTGAAAATGGGCAGCTTGTTTACACACACATCACTCATAAGGTGTCCAGGAGAAGGTATGCATTAACATGTTAAAATCTTGAAAAACCTTTCCAAAATCACAATGATATACATACCCTTTCACACAAAAACATGTCATCATTGATAGCATACAGCTTCTTCAGGTCCTTTTCCCTTTCACAGAATTCAATTATTAAAACCATCACACAACTAGTGTCTCAATATAAAATAACTTCTAGCCCTGGCTGGTGTAGCTCAGTGGATTGAGCGCGGGCTGGGAACCAGAGGATCCTGGTTCGATTCCTCGTCAGGGCACATGCCTGAGTTGCGGGCCAGGTTCCCCGTGAGGGCCATGTGAGAGGCAACCATACATTGCTGTTTCTCTCCCTCTCTTTCTCCCTCCCTTCCCCTCTCTCTAAAAATAAATAAATAAAATCTTTAAAAAAAATAACTTCCAAATTCTTCTCAAGTGATCGATCAATCCTCTATAAACACTAGAGAACATACACCATCAACTTTCACAACAGAGTCCCAAGGCCTAAGAGGCTTAACACTCATCTATCAGTCGTGGTTGCATGGCTGGGAAAATGAACATCATGATGGACTCCTGCATTCTTCACACTGTGCTCATGGACAAAGTCAGTGTAGTTTCTATGTACAGGCTGGGGTGGGGACAAGGCCCTTGTGTTCCACTGGTTTCTACCACATTGACTGTAGTCACTGGCAGCAGAGAGCCATCTCCTGTCGTGCTGGTCTGTTCCAGGTCAGTCAGAGGTTTTGAGGCTTTATTTCCCCAAGCTGGAACCCTGGGTTGCGCGGTCTGTCTTGCCTCCCGGTTGTTCCTCCTGGTTTATCTGCCTGTGAATGTGGGACCATCCAGTACGCCAGCCGCTGCCTTGTCCCGAGTCCTCTCTGCCTGACTGAATGTTTCTGCTTTAACTCCTTGTCAGATTTCCATACAGTTCGATTTTCTCTCCGTTCTGGTTGTTTTTTGTTTTTAAATTTGCTGTCCTTCTTCTGGCTGTATGAGGAGGCACAGTGTATCTATCTATGCCTCCATCTTGTCCAGAAGTCTGGTAGTAAGTCCTTGTTTTTCATCACTTTGAATATTTTTTGCCTGTCTCTTATGGGAGCTCCCTTGTGCTAATTAACTGCTTTTCCTTTGCTGCTCTTAAGATTCTCTCTTTGTGTTTAATAGTTTGCATTTTAGTTTTGATGTGTCTTGGTGTGTCTTTGGGTTCATCTTGTTTGGGACTCTCTGTGCTTCCTAGACTTGTATCTGTATTTCCTTTATCAGGTTAGGAGCGTTTTCTGTCATTTTTTTCAAACAGGTTTTCAATTTCTTGTTCTCTCTCTCTTCTCCTTCTGGCACGCCCATGATGTTAGTATGCTTGAAGTTGTGTCAAAGGCTCCTTACACTATCTTAATTTTTAATTCTTTTTCCTTTTTGCTGTTCTGATTGAGTGGGGTTTATTTATTTATTTTTTTTGCTTGTTTATATTCCAAATCACTGATTTGATTCTCTGGTTCCTTTACTCTACTGTTGATTCCCTGTAAATTATTTTCCATTTTGGTGAGTGTATCCTTCAATTATGATTGGTTCTTTTTTGTGCTGCTAAGGTCCTCACTAAGTTCATTGAGCATCCTTATCACCAATGTTTTGAACTCTGCCTCTAGTAAATTGCATCTCTCCATTTTGTTTAGGTTTTTTTCCTGGAGTTTTGTTTTGTTCTTTAATTTTGGCCATGTTTCTTTGTCTCCTCATTTTAGCAACCCCTTTTTTTATCTATTAGGCAGAGGTTCTGTGTCTCCTGGGCTTGATAGAGTGGCCTAATGTAGTATGTGTCCTGTAGGTTCCAGTGGCATAGCCTCCCTATTCACCTGAGCTAGGCACTCCAGGTGCATCTCCCCATGTGGACTGTGTACCCCCACCTCTTGTAGTTGAAACTTGATTGATCTTGTCACATCAATGGAGGGATTTACCCCCAGGCTGATTGGCTCTAAGGACTGGCTGCAACCACCAACCACTGTGGAGGATCAGCTGTGCAGGGGCCCACCCCACAGAGCAGGACTTACTTCAGCAGGACTCTAGTGCCTGCTGAGTCCACTCCTTGAGTGTGTCACTTGTGAAGGTGGTTGGGTGGTGCTTCTATGTGGTCTGAAGTTGTTCACCTGGTGTGCTGGCCCTGGGACATCCTGGGGAGTGCAGGCCAAAATCAGCTCCCACCTGTGTTCTGCCCAGGGCCACCTGACATTAGTTACAAAGTGATCTGCAGATGGCTGCCACATATGCTGGACTTGGAGGTGTCCAGGAGAGGCCAAGCTGTGAACCAAGGCCAGCTGCTGCTAGTGGTGGGCCTGGGACCACTTAGTGAGAGGTATGGGGCACAACAAGTTGCTGCTTGTTTCAGAGATTTTAGGAAAGCCTGAACTATGAGATAAGACCATCCATTTGTATGGAAAAGTCACTGGAAACAATTGGGGTGGGGCTGCAAGCTGAATGGAGCAAGGTCTCAAGGAATCACCAGGGCAGGCAAGCAGTGATAGCCAGGTTAATACTGCATCCACCTGCTGGCTTCATTGGGGGAGGGTTGGAAAAGGAATAATGGCCTCTGCCAGCACTTTTGTCTGGCAGAAAGCTGCTCCCCCCACCCCAAAGTTCTTGCCCTGATGACAGAAAATTCAGTTCCTCTCAATATGTCCCTGGTGCCTTTCAAGCTGCTTTCCCAGTGCTGGAGCTCAGAGGGATTGAGTCAGAGTAAGTCCATGCTCAGGCCCTTTAAGAGGAATGCCTGGGACTCCAGAGCCCTCCATCTCACTCAGCCACAATCCCCACTGGTTCTTACAGCCAGAAGTTATTGGGACTTCTGTTCCTAGTACTGGAACCCTGGGCTACAGGGCCTGGTGTGGAGCTGGGACCCCTCACTCCATAAAGGAGGAGCTTCTGCAGCTGAGATATTCCTCCTGACTTTTTACTACTACAAGTGAGTGTGGGACCAGCCTGTTCTGTGCCTGCCTCTCCTACCAGTCTCTATGGGGCTTCTTTA
This sequence comes from Micronycteris hirsuta, assembly GCA_004026765.1. Lineage (NCBI taxonomy): Eukaryota > Metazoa > Chordata > Mammalia > Chiroptera > Phyllostomidae > Micronycteris > Micronycteris hirsuta. The sequence goes on from PVJI01000398.1 coordinate 261,713, forward strand.
AATCCCTAGTTGTAAAAATGTAAGGGCATTTTGGCTGGAGCAGAGCTGAGACTTAGGTATACCTGTATGTGGCTTTTGGCCACACTGCCCCCAGAAGTCCTCTGAGTCTTGGGATCAAAGGCTCCTAAGTCTCTGAGGCTAACGCACAGCTCAGCCACTCTCCTTGGTTTGCCCTACCCAATGGAAGCCTCACAGTGCAGAAAGGTGGGAGGACCAAGCCTTCCATTAGGGTAGTCAGGCATAGACCTGTGAGGTGGACTGTCCAAAGCCCCAAGGAGGGATAGACATGGTGGAACCTCTGAGAAAACTCACCAGGAGTGGAAGGATTCTGTCAGAGGGGCCTGCGTGAGCCTAGAGGGGTGGTGAAGCAAGCCCAGGGGTTGGTTTCAGGTCCAGCAGGATACTGTTTTTGATTCTGTGGATTCAGCACACACATCCTCCCACCCCAGTTCCTAAGTGTTCTGGGACAGATAGCACAGAGGAGAGCTTTCACATGAAATACTTTGTAGGGATGGTCATAAGGAGTCAAAGGTGTTTTTACACACCCAACACCAGAGCAGAAGAATTGCACATGGCGGCTCTGATTTTATGTGCAGAACATTCTATCCATAACACAGCTCCCCTCCCTCGCTCATGGTGCCTAGTGGCATTAGGTTGGGACATCACAAGGAAAGTTATGTGCAGAATATTCTATCCATAACGCAGCTCCCCTCACTCGCTCATGGTGCCTAATGGCATTAGGTTGGGACATCACAAGGAAAGTCAGGCATATATATGGAGTTTTTTGGCTTTTTCTGTACTTGTGATTTACCATTGCTCTTCTTTCTCTCCTTCCTTCCTCTTCCTTGATTGCTTCCTTTCCCCTTCCTTCCTTCCCCCTTCTTTCTTCTTCCTATCTCCCCCCTTCTCTTTCATACTCTCTTTCTCCTTTCCTTCCTCTCTCTTTCTGTACCCAAACATTCACTGCCCATTCACGGTGTTCCTAGTCCTTTTCTAGGCTTTGGGGAGCAGAGATAAGCATGTGGCAGAAGCCTGTCTTTATCTCTTCCAACTATGAGCCCCTGGGGGACTTGTTTGTGAATGAACAATTACAATTCAACATGGTTAACATTGTGATAGAGAGATTTACAAAGCCCCAAGGAGCCCAGGGGAGGAAGCACCTAAATGAGTGCTGCTGGACTTGAGCCTTGAAAGGATGAATATGAATTAAGCAGATGGAGAAGGGGCCAGGGATTGAGGATCAGGGCACCCCTCAGAAAGGGCACGGCATTTAGTGGAGGCCTGCCAGAGTCTGAGATCCAGGGGGAACCACAGAAGTGGCAAAGTAGGTGTAGCTCCCCAGTGTCTCAATTGAATCCCACATATGGCACCCTGTTCAGTGGTCTCGGCAGCTGGTGTGGAATGAGTCTCAGAATGGCGGCCTCACTGTTCTTAGAGTTCCAGTCCTGTCACCTGTCACAAAAAGGTTGTCCTTTCATCAACACAATACTTGTGCTACTTGGGAAGCCACATCCCCATCCTAATGTCTGGGTTCTGGGTCTTGAAATCCTGTTGTGAAGTCATGGGTGCACGCTCTTCTTACATGCATGTCACTGCTGGGCATAAGAAATTCCCACCTGTCTCTTTAGGGGGGTTCTGCGGGCAGTCTGACTACTGACTGCCATGGGAAAGTAGTGCTCACGGTGTGGTCTCCGGGCCAGTGCTGTCCCGGAGCACTTGTTACAGCTCTGCAGTGAGTCAAGTAGAGAAACTGAGTAAGTGTTGAGGAACTTTTTTTTACACAAATGAAACATTGATATGACACCCAAGCACATGAGCATCTCCATTTTTTATTGTATTTTACAAAAGTATCAGTTCATGAGGGCTTGGAAATTTTACTAAAAGCAAAACGAAACCAGCCCTTTACCACAGGTGGTGGTACTGGTCTAACAGGCAATTGCAATTCAGGACCGTGGACAGCACCTCTGTGTCTGGAATGTGTCTCTGCCCCCAACCCTAGCAAGTGCCCCTGGAGAAAAAACGAGCTCTCAAATTCAACAGATGTTTGTCACCCCTTTTCTGATCTGACCTTTCTAACGCGTTTGATTTCTGTTAACATCCACATCTGTCATTTTGTTTAAAGATCATTCCCACTGAAGGAATAAAAATGTTCCCTGGGACTATGAAAATGTACACCACTAAAACAAGGAGACAATTCCTGGTAGCTAAAACATATTTATCCTAAAACTGTATTGACATTGCTCCTTTGTTTTTCAGTGGGTTCTTAGAGGATGGAGACAGATCTTATTTATTTTCATGTCCAACATGTTTCACAAGGCCTGGCCCAGAGTTTGTACCTGCCACTTATCAGTTGGATGGCCTTGGGCAAGTTATTACTCAACTTCCGTTTGCCGCTATTTCCTCAGTTGTGAAGTTGGAGTCTATCTTATAGATTTATTACATTATTAATTCACTTATTATACTTAGAAGTGCTTAGAATGGCACCTGGCACAGAAGAATAGAGTATTATCACCCTGGCTGGTATAGCTCAGTGGATTGAGCGCGGGCTGCGAACCAAAGGGTCGCTGGTTCGATTCCCAGTCAGGGCACATGCCTGGGTTGCAGGCCAGGCCCCCAGTGGGGGTCACGTGAGAGGCAACCACACATTGATGTTTCTCCCCATCTCTTTCTCCCTCCCTTCCCTTCTGTCTAAAAATAAATAAATAAAATCTTAGAAAAAGAGTATTATCATTATCATCATCATCTTTATTAAATGTTGGTGAATAAACCAATGAGCATCTATTATCTCCAGGCGCTAGAAGGAGGAGGGCTTCGTCCTGCCACCTAGGTAGGGCCACAGCGTTATACTGACACGTTGGAGTCTACACTGCTCCACCCAGGCTACTGTGAGCTTTGGAATTCCTGAGATTGGCCCTACTCTACCACCTCTTTCAGTTGCGCACCATTTTCCTCTTCCTGTTGCGCTCCTGACACCTTCTTGCACCCTCAGGCTCACCCACAACCTCTTCTTTTGGGTCTACTGCAGAGGGAAGGGGGAAGGGCCCCACCTGTGCAAGCAGACCTGCCATGTCCTGCCCCTCTGTGATGCAGCACCTCCTCCCTCTGTTGCAGATGGAGACAGGGTCCAGGCTCCTGGCAGTTGCAAGCAAAAAATTGGACCACACAGATGTTGTAAAGCAAAGCAAGTGGGAGATTTATTAAGGCAAGAACACTTCCCAAGACATGGGAGCGGGCCATCTGTGGCCAGGGAATGGCTCCCTTCTATTGAAGAGTTACAGGCTTTATAACAGGGGTGTCAAACTCATTGTCACTGGGGGCCACATCAGCCTTGCAGTTGCCTTCAAAGGGCCAAAATAATTTTAGGACTGTATAAATAGGACTACTCCTTAACTATTAAGGAGTTGAAATTACATTCAGCCCTTTGAAGGCAACTGCGAGGCTGATGTAGCCCCCTGTGAAAATGAGTTTGACATTCCTGCTTTATAAGGTTTTAACTTAAGCTTCTACCCATGCAATTTCCCACAATCCTCCTTGATTGCCTACTGCAGGGGAGGAAACCACAATGATTATAATGAGGCAAAGGGGCAGCCAAGGGAAGCCCTGGTACACAAACGCGGAAGTCAGGATGCTGGCTGACAGCAGCGGCAGTGTGTTAGGTTTCCTCTTCTATCTCCTGCCTCAACTCCACATTCCCATAACCTTTCTTCCCCTACTCCCTTCTCTGGCCTACTGGCTGCAAGGCAATCCTGGGTCCCTCTATCTAAATTGTTCTTGTCTCCAATGCTTAGGGAGACTTTAACCAACCTTCAGACTTGGGTCAAATCTACTCCTTCCAGGAAAGCCTCAACATTTCCCCCTTCCCTTCGGGAACTAGTATTTCAGCCTCTAACACACACACGGCTTTTCTGCAGTTCTCATTCTGTCTCACCACACCACACCTGCGCCCCTCGCCCCACCCTAGCCCATCAGTTCTAAGCTCCTCGAGGTTCAGGTCCAGGTCATAAACTCCCCATGTCCACCCCGCGCAGCACCCATCTCAGGCAGCTGCCCTGCATCTTGCAGAGTGCAAAGCCCCTTCCCCTCTGATGCTCAGTTTATTCCATCAGTAAGATGGAGCTAACAGAACCCACAGTTTAAGTGAGGTGGGCAGGAAAGCCCACACAGTCTTTTTAATTGAATTTATTGGAGTGACATTGGTTAATAAAATTATATGGGTTTCAGAGATACTCTCCTGGGACACTCTTGAGGGATGGTTGCAAGCATCAGAGACACTGCTCACGTGGGGATCTAGCCACGATTGGCCTCTGAAAGTGGAGACTTAACTGAAGGCTGCGGAGGGGGAGGGGGACCCCTGGAGAATAGTCTCTGAGCAGAGAATGTGCCCTTGGGCCCACTCCCCTCCCCTGAAGCTTGGAAGGGGTGCATGTGCTCCACTTTCTGTTCAGGGCAAGCAGAGTGACTCAGATGGGCACATTCTTTCCCGCAGAGCTTGTGGTCTGACAGAAATGAGGCAGGACATTGAACAAGATGTCAGGGTGACACATGTGTCTGAGCAGAGGGGCTCGGCTCAGGGCAGCCTGGCAGGAGTCCTGGCCTCATCTGCACGGCCACAGAAGGCTGCTGTCTGGAACTAGCCAGGGGAAGAGTGTTCTGGCCAGAGGGAATAGCACACACAGAAATCCAAAAGTAAGAAAGGATATGGCAATTCTGGGAAACTAAAAGAAGGCCACTATATCAAAATCCAAACTCTAAATTCTCATTTCTTATCTAGGACTTACCTCTTCTCCAGTGATTAACCCCAGAATGACCCCCCTTTTCAGAGGGACCCATGGGGCTGGGACCTTTTTCTGACACTTCAGTAAAGAAACAAGTCACGAAAGAGCAACGGAAGCCATGGGAGAGCTGCACACACCCAGCGGGAGGGGCTCCCCACCCATTTCCACCTGGGTCCTTCATCACTGTGGGGTCTGCTGTCACTGCGGGGTCCGCCATCACTGTGGAGGAAATGCCAGCTAGGAGGGGGCCATTCTAAACCTGACCAGTCCAACTCAGTCCTTGGCGCTCTGTTCTCTGCCACGGCTCCTTTCCTACAGGTAGAGGGCAGACCCCACACAGAGAGCTGAGGCTAACTGCCTGTCTCAAGAGCTGGCAACGTGGGTCAGGAGAGTAGGTTCTTGTGGCTGTCAAAACAAAATACCATAGACTTGGTACAGCAAAACAATGGAGGTTTATTCTCACAGTTGCAGAGGCCAGAAATGCAAAATCAAGGTGTCAGCAGGGCCACGCAACTTCCGAAGGCTCTGGGAGAGAACCCTTCCTTCCTCTGCAGCTCCAGGTGGCTCCAGGCACTCCTTGGTTTGTGTCTGTATCACTCCAATCTTTGCCTCTGTTTTCTCCTTTCATGTCTCTGTGTTCTCTTGCAAGGACACTTGTCATTTGGATTTAGGAATCCACCCAGGTAATCCAGGAAGATCTCCTCTCCAAGTCCCAAAATTAGCTATATTAGCAAAAACCCTTTATCCAAATAAAGTCACAGTCACAGGGTCTGGGGGCAGGATGTAAACATAGCTTTTGGGAGGGGGTGCCAGTCCACCCACAGCAGAGAGAAAGAAGTGCACACATGGTAGGGTACCAAGTGACCTCACGAAGGGTAAACAGAGCCCTCAGAATTCAGGATCAGGTGAGACTCGGATGGATGGATGGATGGGAAGAAGGGAAAAGGGATGTTAAAGAAGTTTTTATAAAGGAGATGGCATCTGAGTGAAATGTTGCAGGACGGGGCAGGGGTTGAATATGAAGAATGAGAGAAACGGAGTCTACAGAAATGCAAATGTACAAAGGATTTCCATATAATTCAAAACCCCTTAATTATATAACACGGTAAGATAGAGGCTTTGAAAAAGAGAGGAATCAGGGAAAATAAGTTGTGCATGAACGGGATGAAGCCAAGAGGGAGGTTAGATCAACAATGGATGGAAGTGAACGTAGTCACACTAGAAGTCGCACCACTAAAGGCAGACTGCGCTCAGAGGCTGCAGGCAGGAAGCCAGCAGTGTGTCCTGTTTGTCCTGCACAGCGTTCAAAGTTTTTTCGATTAGTCGCTAACAGTAACAATGCCACAGTGTCTGCAGTATAAATTTTAGGAAGTAGTGGACAGACAAATTGATCAAAGAAGCTTGAAGCTGTTTTGCAACACTTCACATACATGGGAGAGAATGACAGTTGTGCTTATCCAGGGGGTAGGGTGATGATTACAAGAAAGGAATGAGCCTCTCTCTGGAGAACACTGTCTCAGGTAACCACTCATGAATGAAAGAGCCTTTGTGGAAGTCCAGGTTTCAGAGAAGTTCCAGCAAACGGAGGGGGAAAGGTCTGTTGGAACCCATCGAAGAGGGGAAGAGGAACGGTCTGACTTTTTCACCTGTATCATCTGTCCCCCAAGGCAACACAACTCAGTGCCAAAAGTCATTTTCTTACCTGGTGATTTCTCCCACGGGAGGAAGTGAGAGCATGTGAATGAGCACCTTGTCTCCCCAGCAATGCAGGGCTCTTCTGAAGAAGCTTGTTTCTCTCTTGCTCGATCCAGAGTACTGAGCTGTGAGCTGCATGCCTAGGGTGTGGGAAGAGGCTGGGAGAGTGGCAGATAGGACTCTCAGAGGGCACTAGAGGGATATGGATTCTACTACCTGTATCACAAACTGCTCAAGCTGCTGGGGACACTTTGCCTGTGGATCCCCTCAAATGGCCCACAGGCACTGCCAGTGTGTTCACACAGTGCCTGTGTGTTCACCTTCACACACCCCACCCCCTGTGTGTGCTCCTGACGGTGGCAAGAGAAAGCTTTGGCAGAAAGCTGGTGAGCATTTGCAGAAAACTGGCCTAAATCTTCCAGCCAGGGAGGGACCACAAACTTGAGCTTTAGCTCCATCCTTGGAAAAGCAAAAGGGAAGCTATCGGCATCTGGCCTGGTGTACTGCAAGATTGAGAGAAGGCATATGAGCATATGAATTCCTCCACAAGATGGAGCAAGAAGTCTGGAGCAACATATCCACAGAAGTTCTGAGAGAGCCTCAGAACCCCCAGCTGGGCTGATAAAAGGTAATTTTCTCCCAAAATCAAAGAGTAAAGCCTGGAGGAGGTGACTGCTACTTCAAATGTGAAGCCAGCAACACAAGACTTCCAGAACAGACTTCCAGTCAAGATGGAGGCATAGGTAAATGCAGCTCACCTCTTTGCACAACCACAGCAAAATTACAGCTGAACCACAGGACAAATATCACTCAGAACCATCAGAAAATTGAGCTGTACAGAAGTGCGACAACTAAGGAATTTTAAAAACATTCATCCAGGTGGATAGGAAGGGAGAAGGGGCGGAGGTGCGGAGACACAGAATGGCCCCACACCCACAGAAGGTGGGTATAATATGGAGGGGTATCTCAGGAGAGAGGGATCCCAGCCCCACACCAGAACCCCTGCCTAGGGTTCCAGTCCCACAAAGATAAGTCTGCACCACTTCTGGCTGTAAAAACCAGTAGGAGTTCCATTGGCAGAAGAAACTGAGGGATTCAGAGGCATTTCGTCTTGGAGGGCACCCCCCTGACACTTACTCAGACTCACTTCCTCTGGGCTCCAACACTGGGGCAGTACCCTGAAGGGCACCAGTGGCATACGGGGAGGAACTGAAGTGTCTGGCATGAGGTCGACAGCTGGGAGACAGCTTCTTCCCAGACAGAACTGCAGGCAGCAGCCATTGTACCTTTTCTGAGCCCTCCCCTACACAGAATCACAATGCAGTGGCACCATATCTGAGTCTCCATTAACCTGGCTCACACGGTTAGCCCCACCCAGATGATTACCTAAGGCTCCGCCCCATCCAACTTATGAGCTCACCCAACCTGGTAACAGTGGCTTTTCCATATGAGGCGCTGGGCTAGGCACAGGCTTCAGCCCTTCCTAATCCACTCAAACAAGGAACAGCTGAGCCCAGGCCCATACCTCTCGCTAAGGGGCCCCAGACCCAGCACAAGCAGCAGCCATCTGCAGATTGCTCTATAGCTTACACCAAGAGGCCCAGACAGAACACAGGTGGTGGATGACCTTGGCCTGCACCACTTGGGAAACCCCGGAGCCTGCGCACCCAGTGATCAGTTACAGACCATGTTGGAACCCCACCCAATCACCTCCAAAGACATGGAGGGAGGTAGCTGCTGGCAAGTGATAAGAGCCAGTGTTACCAGCTGTCTGGTCTAGGTAAATCCCTCCCATGGACCCGCTGACAGCAATAAAGACTCAACTACAAGAGGAAGGCGTAGTCAGCCCATGTGGAGGATGCACCTTGAGTACCCAGCTTGGGGGGTAGGGGAGGCTATGCCACTGGACCCTATAGGACACCTACTACATTATGCCACACTATCAAGACACAGAGTCAAAGTAGATCTAATACATAGAAACAAACACAGGGAGGCTGCCAATGCGAGGGGACAAAGAAATATGGCCTAAATGAAAGAACAGATCAAAACTCTAGAAAAACAACCAAACAAAATGGGGATAAACAATCTATCGGATGCACAGTTCAAAACACGTATTAAGGATGCTCAAGGAACTCAATGGGTACTACAACAGCATAAAGTAATCCAATTAGAAATGAAGGAGACACTAATTGAAATAAAGAACAATTTGCAGGGAATCAACAGTAGAGAGTACAAGAATCTAATCAGTGATCTGAAATATAAGGAAGCAAAAGACATCCAATCAGTACAGCAAGAAGAAAAATGAATCCAAAAAATCAAGGATAGTGTAAGGAGCCTATGGGACAATTTCAAGTGTTCCAACATTTGCATCATAGGGATGCCAGAAGGAGAAGAGAAAGTGCAAGAAACTGGAAACCTATTTGACGAAATAATAAAAGAAAACTTCCTGAGTTGAGACTAGTCAAGGCTGGACAGGTTCACAGGATTCAGGCAGACAGAAGAATATTCATGGAGCCATTGGGAAGTCTGACATGCCTTTATTCAAGAGTGGGAGATCCACGCATGCTGCAAGTTACGTGTCCCTGAGTGTGTCACTGCACATCACCTAGTGGGGAGCCCCTACCCCCGTAAATACTAGAATTTAGACAAAGCCGGCAGGGTGCCAGCAGATCTCATGCAACAGAGCTTCATACTAAGTATGTGAGCCCACTCAAGGCTATGGGAATAGTTTATCGGACCCAGTCTCAAGGCTATGAGAACACTGCTTATCAGGCCCCTTCTCAAAGGTGGGAAACTGCTCCCCTTAGTTGCCCAGACATCTGGGTGAGGAAGCCAGACTGCTTCCATTTACCCTATACTTCCCTAATTTGGTGAAGGAAATAGACATACAAGTTTAGGAAACACATAGAATCCCAAACAAGATGGGTACAAAGAGGACCACACCAAGACACATCATAATCAAAATGCCAAAGGTTAAAGAGATAGAGAGAATCTTACCTTTTATAGAATTTTTAAAAGATTTTATTTATTTAGGCCTGGCTGGTGTAGCTCAGTGGATAGAGCGCAGGCTGTGAGCCAAAGGGTTGCGAATTTGATTCCCAGTCAGGGCACATGCCTGGGTCGTGGGCGAGGTCCCCAGTAGGGGGCACGTGAGAGGCAACCACATTGATGTTTCTCTCCCTCTTTCTCTCTCTAACCACTTAACTATACAGGTTAAAAGACAAAAGTATGAAAAATAACTATACTACAATGATTTGTTCATGAATACACAAGATTAAAAGGGGTGAAATAAAAAACATAAAAAGGGGAGAGGAAAAATACAGATTTTTTTTTTTTTTTTAGACAGAAGGGAAGGGAGGGAGACAAACAGCAATGTATGGTTGCCTCTCACATGGCCCCCACTGGGGACCTGGCCTGCAACCCAGGCATGTGCCCTGACTGGGAATTGAACCTGTGACCCTTTGGTTCGCAGTCTGCGCTCAATCCACTGAGCCACACCAGCCAGGGCCAAAATACAGAATTTTTGTATGTTACTGAAGTTGTTAGCATAAAATAGACTCATATCTTTTTTTTTTTTAAATTATTTTATTGTTGTTCAATTACAGTTGTCCGCATTTACCCTCCCCCCACCCCACCCCAGTCAAACCCACCTCCCTCCCTTGCTTCCCCCCTCCCCCTTGGTTTTGTCCATGTGTCCTTCATTGCAGTTCCTGAATACCCTTGTCCCCCTTCTCCCCTTCCCCTTCCCCTCTGGCTACTGCCTGAATGTTCTAAATTTCAATGTCTCTGGTTCTATTTTGTTTCTCTGGTTGTATTTGCTTGCTTACCTCAGAAGCGTCTTGGCTGTGGCTGATCTAACTTTCCCGGTAGCTGATCTGGCCTAGGTGCCTTCGCTCCTGAGTCCTCATACGAAACTTTTTAACATTTCATAAAGTAGAGGCTGCATGATGATGTACTCCTTGAACTTGACCTTAT